>JAXGGA010021283.1:0-16851 GCA_038373865.1 Uloborus plumipes | reverse complement strand
CAAAAATAAGCACTTTAAAGGGCCCTTATTTTTTCAAAATGAAAAATAAGGAGTTTCTAAGGACTTTTAAGGACCGTGGGAACCCTGTATTTAAAGCTTGGTATTTTCCTCCCAAAGTTCTAAGTATTAGTGATTCTTGGTTATCTCTTTTTAGAAGAGAAAAATTGTGAGAAACCTATTTTCTTTTCCTTCTCTCTATATTGCCTTACAAGTAACTTAAAAGTTATAATAAGTAAATTCAAGAGATAAATTAGACAGTTCAGCAGTTTTATTAAGAATATGCAAACAGGAATATTACAAAATAGTAATTACACCCATTATCATTAAAGTTATGAACCAAGAATATCTTGACACAGCTTTGCAAAAATCAAGCTGAAGTCATGCTCCTACACAATTGATTAAAATTACACAATGATGCATTTTTTTGTAGAGGATATTGATAGGATTTTCAATACAATACTCATTTTGAAACATTCTGAATTGTCTACATGATGTTGATAGATTGTTATTGCTAGCTGTCAATATTTTTGAGAAAGATACTAATCAGGACAATGGCAGTTGAACAGTCATGTGAGATATTTTACAATACTCAGCTACAGGTTGCTGAAAAGGCTGCCAGAGCAGTGTATCTTCAATATGGTGAACATTTTGGCACCACTCTTGGCGAACAGTCACTTTCTCTTCAAGAATTTCTACTTTTAAAGAAACTTTTAATTGGACTTATCAATCCTTTATACCCTGACGGTACTTAGAACTACCGCTTACATTGATTTAGTACTGTGAATCTTAAATGGCTGGAATCCTGCTGGTACTTGAAAGTACCAGTACTGAGAGGCTGACGGATGGTACCAGCGATAGGAAAGTCTTTTTAGATGGCCTAAGACATAGTGGGCCTTAGACCCAAGTGGTTAACAAAATTTTATACTCTGTATATATACTGTCTGATTCAGATTTTCAACTGAAACAATTGTATATAAAAATTCATTGCCACTTAATTCAGGGCATGAAAGGTTTAACAAAAATTTGCCTTTCGTTCACCAGTAGTATGACCAAAAACGTCATGCTCAACAGCATATCTACTTAAAAACTTCTTACGTTAGGAATTAAAACACAAGAAAATCACACCCCATAGCCATCTACTAAAAGCCTGTTATAGTGCCACATAGTTTTAAAGTGGTCAAACCTCAAAAATACTCGCTTATTAAGTAGCTTATGACTGCCAAATATAATAAGCACATGGGGAGGATCCAGCTCTTTCATGCAACCAGGTTTGCAGTAAGTAAGTCGAGACTTGAAAGGGTTCAGTGCTAAAGATACAAATACATATTCATCCTCAATGTCATTATAGTAAACGCGAAGAACAGCATTCTGAGCGGCATAAAGAATCGCTAAATTTTGTATGGACAAAAAAAATATTACTGATAGAGTCGCAAAATTATATGTAATGTCATATCCTGCTACGGCAGTAGGTGCTGAAACTTCTCCTGTTGTAACTGCTTGATAAGCATAATAACAGCCATAGAAAATTTGACCTGCAATCCCAGCCAAGCTAACTAGTTGGCCATAAAAGGCATAATTGAAATATTTCGTTCGATAGATGAGTTCGTAGTTTTCTCTACTAAGGCCATCTTTTTCATGTAGGAAAGGTTTACTATTTGGGAAACTTTCCCAGAAGGTCCTTCTTGAAGTTAAGGAAGGAGTCTTGAAATTCAAAACTGAGCAAGGGGTCTGTAAGAAAAACAAATAGTTTTGATAAGTCATTTTAAGGAAATGATACAAATAGAAACTGTTAAAAATATTGGAAATTTAATTCTTGATACCTTTAGAAATAGTTATTGAAGTATAATCAAGAGTAAAACGAAAATAACATATATTTGATAAAATAAAAAATAATCTATATATATATATATATATAAATAGATGTATGTACATGGTGTGTATTTTAAGTAATGAGAATAAGTCCACAAAAAATAATTTATTAGAGATATCGCTACAAATCTTTAGTAGTCTTCAAAATATACTCTTTGAGCATCTTCACACTTCAACAGGTGACATTTCCACGCTTCGTGCGCCCCCTGGTAGCCACCAACTGAAGCATCCTTCAGGGCATGCGTGCAAGCCCTTTTGCCATCATCTAGAGTCTCGTGGTGGCGCATTTTGGGGGCGGTTTTCACTTTAGGGAAGAGGAGAAGGTCTGCTGGGGGGAGGGGGTCAAGGTTGGGGCTTTAGGGAGACTGTGGAAGATCTTTTGAAACGGCCTTATGGTTTTGCTTTTAAACTTCCGTTAAAACTTTCAGCACGAGTTTGTCGCAAATCTTCCTCATCCCAAGATCCTCACTGATGATTTTGTACACAACTATTTTATCCATTTCTAGCTGTTCTGTGATCATGCGAACACTTAAACGCAGGTCTGTGTTCAGAAAATTTCGCACACATTGCTCGTTTTCTGCAGTTCTTGATGTTGACGTGTGACCTGCACTGAGTTCGTCCTCCACGCTCCCTTTGCTTTCTTTAAACATTTTCTGCTATCTAAAACTTAAGCTTGCAATAAGCTTTACCTGCCATAAGCTTGCTGAATAATTCCAATCAAAATTTGATTGCGTAACGCTGTTCAATGCTTTATCGCATTTTGAGCTTGCACACACTTTTTTAAAGAGGTCTACGTCTCACGTGATCCCGCCTCAACTAAAGCCAGCAAGCGACTGCCGAGTGAAGCGTTATCAAGGTCGAAGGCCACACTACCGACTACAACCGGTCAGAGCGTCCTCTGTCGTACAGCCGCGTCAGGACAAAAATATTCTCATTACTTAAAATACAGACCTTGTATATTTGTTTGTATGTTTGTTCTTTATACAAATCCACATTTTTCATCGAATTTTCATCAAACTTGGCACATAGGTTCTTTGATGCACTAGAATTCACATAGGTGGGGTTTTGAAATTTAAAAAAAATCCAAAAAGCTCAAAATTCAAATTTTTGTCTCAAAATGGTTGTTTTCTTTCAATTTTGAATAGATAGAGTAATGAAGATAAGCATTTAATAATACAAATTGATAAATTTAACATATTTAAATATGAGTATTTTTCAGCAAAGATTATGATTAACAATTATATATAAATTTAAGGCTCACCTATTTTATTTTAGCATGAAAAGAGGTAAAAACAATTACGGCTACAACTATTTGTATTCAACACTATTTGAACTACTATTTCCACTATGTTGTATTAATAAGCATACGGGCAATGCGGGTAATAACCCTACATGTTATAAAAGCTAATACAAAGCAATAATACACTGCAAGTCTTCAGACACTTCTTGCACTTTTTGAACTTCACTTCACCCTCCAGGATCCCCCTTACTTAACACAACTCATAGTTTAACTAGGATGGGGCCCTGAAGAGCACTCTTTTTTTTTTTATCCAGACCAAGGGCAGAGCAAGCCCCTGGTCCAGTACCCTCGTATCGATTCACTTGGAGAACTTTGCGATCATGACCTTTATTTAACGTCACCAGTCACCATTGATGACGATGGTGGATCTCTGATGGGATAGGATCGAGCCCAGGACCCTTTAGTAACGAGTACTCTGCCTTAACAATCGGGACACCACAGCCCTAACGCTTTGAATGTGAACACTTACCCTCTTTTTTAGATACTACTACTTTTTTTAGAACACTTGTCCCCATTTTTTTAGTATGCATTGAAACACTCATTGAGCATTGAAACAATGTTTAAAACACTTTTGAGTTCGTTTTTCACAACAATTATATGGTTCCTCTTCATCAGATGTTTTCATTTGTTTATGAATGCACATGAGAACATTTTTTGAATATTGACACAAGTCTTTTCATTTAGAACACAATTTTTGACACTTTTTAAGGTATTTATGGAGCACTCTTTTTAATGTACCTAACGGTAGTTTTTGCGGTAAATTTTAGTTATTTTGAAGAGCAGCTGTCAGTCATCATCGGGCAATAAACAGAGCTAGGTCATCCTTTTTGACGGCACTAACACACGAATCAACAGCAATCCATTACAACAAAACTTTTCCTTTTGTCATACTGAGAAATTATATTCAGTAGGGAAAAGAAAGTTTTTTTTTTGTCCTTAAGAGAGCAATAATTTCATCAGTGTGAAGAAATATGTTACCAATCTATTCTCAAATATCGCCGAATCTTGCGTACGGCTGTGGCGCATCGTACTGCATCTGCGGCTGACATTCGAGCTGCAGTTGGTACCGTCGTGACCCAAGGAACGGTAAGAAACTGTTTACTTCAAGGACAGCTCCGAGCCAGGCTGCCTGTAGCCGGTATTCCATTGACTGCAAACCATTGCCTTTTCCGACGGCAGTGGTGCCACGACAGAGCTCACTGGAGGTCGGAGTGGAGATCTGTTGTAATTTTTGATGAAAACAGATTCTGAATTAGTGCCAGTGGTGGCTGTATATTGGTCAGAAGGAGGCCAGGGGACCGCCTGCATCCAAGCGGTCTACGGCCTAGACACACGGACTCACACCTGGAGTTATGGTCTCTGGAGCAATTTCCTACGACAGCAGGGGCATTCTTGTGGTTATCCCAAACTCACTGACTGAAAATTTGTCGTCAGTCTGTTAATTTAACCAGTAGTACAGCCCTTCATGAGTAGCATTCAAGGGGGCGTTTTCCAACTATTCAAACTCGGTTCTTTTTTTTGTTCCTAAGTTTGAACGTAACAAATATGCAAAACGGGACACATCCAAAACAAACTTAAAGCCCATTAGTAAGCATATTTAAAACACAATATTAAAAACACATTTCAGTGCATCCTTTTTAACCGAGCACACTCTGAACTTTGTCCATTGAGGCAACTGCAACTTTTTTTGCATTAAAATGCTTTAAACAAGTTTTCAGTGCATTCTGAGAATTTTCAGTATACTTAAAAGAATTTTAAAATTCAGTGAGATATTTTCTTTAAGTTCTTGCTCAAAAATAATTGATTATTCGATCCAAAGCCTTATAATTGATTTTCTAAATGAGCCTCTATAATTCGAATCATTAATCCAGCTATAATTTTAGTCACGAAAGAGAACATTGACATACCACAGTAAGGGCTTTCAAAGGGAAAAAAAACAGACTACATACTCACTTAGGGTCGTAGGAAGGAAAATTCAGCAGTTTATTTTAAAAACTCACTCAAATAATTTTTTGCTGTAAAATGGGATTTGAAAATTCTCTCCTTAATGCAAGTAATTTATTCATAGTTCTGTAAGACTTTTAGATATTTCTACTAAACATGGTTCAAATACCAGTTTCATTTTGGACATCAAATTCTAAATATTTTTCATCATATTCTTCTTCTAATCAATTCAAAACAAAATCTATGTGACTGAAGTTTCGTCGTCAGCTGCAGCAAAATTCATAAATCTGTTTAAAGAAATGTTTATTTTCTTGCAAAAAGCTCTTCATTTTGTAAATTTGCGTCAGAGACATTTGATTCACTTTGCCGAGATGCCCTTTCAAGTAATGGCTCCGGTTTCTTGACTTCTGTTCATATTATTTGAGCGTAAGAAAAAGGTTTTGACTTATCGAGTTATTTTAGAAAGGCAAATCAGATAACAGTCATGAAATAAAATTCAGCTTATCGAATATTTTGACTTAACAAAATTCAGTGTATGGCAAATGAATAACATTAATTCTTCATTCTGTTCGACAGGAATAAAGATTTACTTCAACTTGTAGACGTTTTCGGCTCATGAAAGTTTGACTACCGATTATGAGTACCGATTATGAGTTCGGTGTGTAGCGTTGTTGAAAAATACCAGTTGAAACTGTTAAATGAGTCGTCTTTTATTTTTTCTAGCTCTCGCCCAACTTACGGTCGTACCGGGGTGCCAAATCGTTTGTTTATTTTTAAATTAATTGAGAACAAAGAGGTATTTCTGGAATTTTTAAGGGAAGTAGGGTTATTGAAAAGTGAAATTATTTGTACTCGATGCAGTTCGTCAATGACAATAAGAAATAGAAAGAATATATCTGATGGCTACGGATTTATATGCAGAAACAAAGTAGATGGGAAAATGTGTGGGAAAGAAACTAGTATAACGTGGGGGGCGGAACATACCTGCACGACCTTTTTGATGCAAGCATTTTTAAAAAATCCAAGGTAAGTGTATTGAAAAAACCTTTTCATATTGTGTTATATTGTATTGCATAATATTGTAGGATACTTTGCATGTTTATCTTCGTTTTTTCCTGTTGGCGCCAAAAGAGCATCGCCAAGATCGATGTGCGATAATTGGCGTCGTACATCGAATGCTTGGCGACACCTTTTGGCGCCAACAGGAAAAAGTCGCCAAGGCTAGGTCGGATATCGAATTTGTTCCCAATAGGGATATGCAACCATAATGATTGGATAGTGAATGAAGCAATATGAAGAGATTTGGTAATACAAAATGTACTCACGACAATAGTATGAATGCATCTTTGAGAAAATAGGATTGTCGACGCCTTATTAAAACATGAAATCGCTGCAGCTTTATGAATACTTCGCAAACCCAAAATAGAATTCATACCTATTTTCTGGAATAAATAAAAAAAATTAAGGAGAATAATGCAATATAAAATCTTAAAAATGTACACATATGATTGGCTCTAAACACTAATACAAAATATCTCTTAATTGCACATTGAAGAAAGATATGTATACAAAACAACCTCCTCTGTTCTTTGATGATTCAGGTTAAATTTTTCTAAAGAGTGTATATTTTTTTAACGATGAAGCATTGTTTAGCTTAAATGCAATAAAAAAAATCAAACAGAAGCAAATGCATAAATTTACAAAATTCCAATCTTCTTTTAACACGGACCCTTCATCTGAATAATAAATGGCAAGTGTAATCATTTAATATGGATTGTTCAGATGTCCCATCCGGTACGTTACCATTTTAAAGAACATTGCATTAACCCAGGGTTTCCCCTACAATTGCAGGTTTTGCAAAATGCTAAAATACTATATAAATTGCAAAAACGAAGCAAGGGCATTTTCGCTCCAATATAATAAAAACAAAAAACAAGGCACGATCTGAGAGAGAAAGCAAGCATGGTGATATCTAACTTACTCTTATTATAAATCATAGCCAACATGCATAAAATGCTATTAAATTCAACAGTTTATTGTCTTTATGGGCATAACATCCCCTCAATAAATTCATTATTGGCGTTTTGAAAAAACTTCTGTTATTTTAATGTGAATTTCAATTCTAAATTTTTCACTTTAAATTTTAAAAAAAATGTTACCAACAATAAATTTATTTCTTTCAAGCTGTCAAGGCTGAAGTTTGAATTCAGCTTTCGACAGGAGACGAAATACATAGACTAGGTTAGAAAGATAGTAAACAGATTCACTATTTATGAACCTTTAGCATTTTGCTAAAGCCTTTTCTCCAATTTTAGCTTTTTTGCTAAAAACCTTTGAAACTCAGCTTAAACCCTGCATTAACCTCTTGCTTTAGTATTTGTGCTGTTCATGATCTGTGCTTTTACTCAAAACGTTTTGAGCAGAAAGAGTTATCAACCACAGAGGATGAGTTTTGAAAGAAATAGAAAGAATTATATGGCTTTTCCCCCTCTGATAAACATACAATACTTGATAAATGTGGGAAATCTAAGCAAATATAAAAATTTGATTTCAAGTAAAAACGTTAACACGTATCCTTCTCATACAGCTATATTTCCCATCAATAATTTTAAAATCATCATTTGCTACAATTTTTAAACTGAAGACATATAAAACATTTTCTAAAACACGAATACATACTTAATGAGTGGTTTTTCAAAGCTACAAAATGATTTACACCATCAGAACAAATCGCATGACTTCCCGAGAATTTGTTTACATCTGCTCAGCCTGAGAAAAGTTACAGTTAATCAGAGCACCGTTAGAAATGTGCTGAGATGTTTTAACGCAGCTGAAGTAGAAAGGAGATGGCGTTCTCAACTAAGGCAGGAATTCAAGTGAAACAGGCGATCGCAAATTACAATTGCTACTGGAAATGAATTACATTAGAACGTTTCTCGATAAAAACATCGTGACGTCAGCGTGACGTTAGCCTATGAAAAACGAGCTAGATAAAACGTCACAGCCTACTTGGCGAATAAGAGGAGATCACTGACTGCTTGTGAGCTCTTATTGGCTCCACCCGTAGTGACGTCAGTGCCAAGTTAAGTTGATGATAATGTAATTCACTTCCAGTAGCAATTGCAATTCGAAGCGATTGCAATGGTGTTTCACTTGAATCCCTGCCTAAATAAAAAAGCTACAGCGCAAGGAAAGCGTGTCTTCAAAATTCTAACCATGCTTTCTAATGAATGCCATTTGACATGATGTATGGGTGATTCTCCAAAATCCGAACAATATGATGTCCCCGTAGGACAGCACAAAAATTATTTGACCTAGAAAGTTTTTTTATTTTTTTAATTGTTAGAAATACTTATTCTGATGTTATTCAATTCATATTAAAGCAAGTTTTCATTTATTTTTTTCTACAAAAAGTTTTGAATAGCCAAAAAGTCACCTTTTTTGCGTGTCCCAACCTGTTTCTAAAATGTAAATAAATTATTTTAAAATTTTACGTGAACATTGCACAAATTTCACTTGTAGTGTTGAATTATGTATAGTTATGAGTGTAATATAGTGTTGTTTTACCTTATTTAAATGATTATATAATCAGGTACATCATTTTGAAGTTTGTCCCCAGATTGCATGTCCCTCTCCTGGCCTACAAATTGGTTCAATTATTAAAGGCAAAAAGAAGGAATTTTGAATCTGCAGTACTATAACACTGTTTATTCTCACCACTTCTTTGGACTCATAGAGTATTTTGTCTATAGAATATGTCTGCTGTTCGTATTATTATTCCTTAGTTCAAAATGAGGTATGTAACATTTTCGATGTCCCTCTCCTGGCCAACATTTCTGTTCTAAATAAAATAAAAAGAATAATTCTGCCTGCAGTGTGTAATTGAGTTAAGAGGATGAAAGAGAAAAATACCATTATTTACCTTCTATATAACTCCAGGTAGAAATATCAGCCTTTTTTGATTAAAATGTCCCTCTCCTGGCGCAAAAAAAAATGTCCCTCTCCTGGCGCAAAAACAAAAAAAAATGCCACTCTAGCATTACTTTTAAAGCACTGGTAATCTGGCATACTTAAAGTGACTTCCCTCTATTTTTCTCTTAATAAGCTCCTAACAAAGAGTAAGTATGATTTTTTTTAGATTTTTTTAAGCATTTTTATTTTTATAGAGTTTGTGAGTTGAAAATGCCAGGTTTTTGGAGAATCACCCGTATACGAGTGGCTCAGATTCCAAGACTCCAACTCTGATTCTGGAACCATAGCAGAAATGAGAACTTGGAAAGAAGGTGCTGAACTCTTAACTTCGACTCCCTGAATTTTAGAGCCTTTGACCGCCGAATTTGACTTTAGTATATCCCCAAACCTGACTATGAGCTCACAGCTCCAATCTTGACTCCGCTGAAATTGCAAAAATAATGACTCGGAGAAAAAAGAATCGACTCCGACTCGATCTTGAAGTTTTAAAGCCCTCGACTCCCAAACTCCGATTCTTCTATCCCCAAATCAGTCTGACTCTGACTCAGGCCGGATTTCATTAATTTGTCTTAGTGTTTTCTACAATATTAATGGAATTAATTTGCTTATGAACTCCTTTTGTGCAAAAGTTTCTTTCAATTTTCTCAAATAACTAGCAGACATAAAGTTTTCTATTTTAGTGGAAGTCATAGGAAAATGGGAGGATTTGGAAGACTGCATCTAGGAGGGCTAAACCCCAAGCCAAAGAAAAAAAGCACCAAAATTATTTAAAAAAAAAAAAAAAAAACACTGATATTGTATGTGTGTGTGTGACTTTTCTCCCTCTTGCATTCCCTACCTCCAGCAAGGCAGGCAAGACTGGAAACTGATGCTTTCTTTCAAAGTTTCAATGTCAAGTTTTATACAAGGGGGCCACGTAGGCCTAGAGGTAGAGTATTCTCCTCGTAAGCAAGTGGTCGCGGGTTCGAGTCCCGTCTTGCCCATGGATGTTATTTTATCCTCTCTGTGCCGTAAATCTGTCCTGTGTTTGTCAGGAGGCAAAGCGCATAGTACACAGTCCTCATGTATGTTGAAGTTGAAGCTGATGGTTTCTGGAAAAAAAAATTTTTATACAAAAGTGGGTCTGTTTAAATGATTAAGTTAAAAGATTAAGTTTCACCACTTTGGATCCAGCGCGTGTTTGAGTGGTTGTCTTTTCTGGCCAGTAATCGCGCTTTGGTAATTTTTCACTGTGAGAAATTATTATCGGCACTAGGCGAGGGACGCATCAAGATTAAGTTTCACCACTTTGGATCCAATTCCTTAACTTTTACTTTCAAATTTTCATTGTTGCGGAGTAGGGTTACCAGAAAAAAGTTTTGACACATTGCTAAGCTTTGCCAAATCCACGTGCCGCTAATAATTGTTCACAGTGAAAAATTACCAAAACGCGATTACTGGCCAGAAAAGACAACCACTCAAACACACAAACACGCGCTGAATCCAAAGTGGTGAAACTTAATCTTGATGCGCTGGCTCGTCAGGCGAGGGTATCTTAAGCTGGAGGGCGCACCCCTCCATTGTCAAGAAGGAGGCGTTGCCAATCTCCAATGAGTTTTAATATGTGTCTTGGTTTTGCCTCAAAAAATAATCAAACAACGTTCGCGTATATTTTATTCAAAGTTCGTCTGTTTCCATTGCAACAAACGCCTTATTGCTGCTTTTAAAGTGTTCAATATGCATTGTGAAAGTTTTAGACTTGTAAACGAAGAAGAGAATATGCTGTTGTTTTTAGCTTCCGGACAAAAGAGTAAAAAATATTTTTATTTGTTTTGTATGCTTAATCGCTAGATGTTGAATGAGCTATAAATAAGAAATTTCTTGGTACTCATCCATTAGCCGGGAGCAAGCGCAAAATAAAAAATCGCCAATGTCGCCAAGTGAAGTTTCTGACAAAACAGTCAACGGAGCAAGAGTCAAAAACATTCTTCTTGTGGTTTTATGAAATTTAGCTGAATTCTACAATATTTTGTAGTACATAATTCGGAGATTTTTGCTTGACCCTGGCTAACGGATAAGTACCAATATCATCATTGACTGTGTCACCAATATGGCGATAGTGTGTGAAGGAAAGACGATTCGTCTAAGGTATGTGGAAATATATTACAAAGAAAATTTTCCACAACATTTAACAGCTCCCCAATCACGTCTAGCAATCCCGCTTCTATAATCTAACTACTTCTGCTGTGCTTTTTTCGATGTGATTTCAAAAGTCTTTGAAATGTTTTTTTGGTCGTGAGAAATTAACGGTAATGTGGTCCAGTGGCGTAGATAAGGGGGGGCGTGGGGGGCGGTCCGCCCCGGGCAGCACTTTTAAGGGGGCGCTAAAATGAGAAGGACGCCGGCAAACCACATGCACCACTAAAAAGTAAAAAGAGAACAACAAGAAGGAAAAAAATTGAAAGTGTGTGAAATCTGGACCATATCAGGACAGAGGGCTTTGTACGGGAGGAAAAAGAGCAAGAACCAAAAAATTTCCAAGAAAATACATAGAGCGCCATCGAGATACAGATGTCCTCAAGTATAGGGCTCGCAATAAAGAGAAAAGGAGAAATTTAAATAACAACTAAGCAATATTGGGGCGGCAACAAGGTAAAGACGTCACGAAAAAAATTAAAAGCCATGCAAAGCTATAGAATGGCATTGGGGCATAGACTTCGTAAGAAAAAGAAGGAAACAATAAAATAAAACCACGCAGAGCTTGAGCAGCATCGAGGCACAATCTTTGCAAGAAAAAATAAAGCATAAGAAAAAAAAAAGCAAAATTGGGGCGCCATTGAGACAATAATTTTAAGGGGAAGAAAAGTAAGAGCAATTTAAAAAAAAAATTGCAGATGGGTCATTCCATGTCAAGTGTACGAGGCGTCCCCACTCGACCCCCTCAGATTTTGATGATTTTTTTTTTTGTATGTACACATAAGACTTACATGAAGCCATACCAAATTATAGCTCCATAAGCCCCATTATTCTTCCAATATAAATTATTTTGTAAAGGCTTCTTTTTCGTGTCGTGAAAAAAATGACCAAATCGTCAAGTTTTTGCTTTTATTGCTCGCGATCTAAGACAACTATCAGGCTCAAATTTGGTGATTCGGATCACTGTTTAGAGTAGAATAGCCTATTTGTGTAATAAAAGCTCAATGCACTGTAGATTTTTTGCAATTTGCTGCCAAAGTTGGTAAAAAGTCGTATTTTGGCAAATTTTGAAAATACGTTATCAGCTTGTATCTGCTGAGAGAATGATTTTCTGAAGCTAATTCTTTCGTCGTTTGTAGATTGTTAGTATTTCCAAAAGGTGTGCAAGTGGCATCTTGATAGCTCAAAAACTTGCCGAGTTATTAGAGTTAAAATTCCAGTCAAAATTTTTTTTCTCAATTTTGTCTCAATTTCAAAGGGCAATATCTCAAAAGGGTTATCTTGAATTTCAATTTTCTTTACATCATTGGAAAGAAGACACTTTTTTCAACTAAAAATCGCTATTTTTATTTCTGAGACAAACCAGTTTTAACGGGATATTGCTGATCAAAAATGTGTACGTCATTCCACGTTAAATCAAAGAAAAAAGACATAGACCTTAAAAGTTCTTGCCAATTTGTTCTGCTAAAATTTACAGGAGCTATTGTACTTATGTTCTGATGAAAAAAACCTTTTTTAGACATTTTTGAACTTTAGTTTTTGTGTGCGCGTCCGTAAAAACTCAAGAAATGGTAAAAAATAAAGTTTCGTATTTAACAAAATGAATTATCTTTTTATCGCTGCTTTAAGAGCTTGAGCCTTTTCCTATGTGTTATTTTAAAGCTCTTGAAATAGAATTTCGGATAATATGTTACTTGGCAAAGTTGAAGATCATTAATACTTCAAGGTCATAAAAAGCATTTTCCCATTTTCCCTCATTTTTCTTTATGGGCAAATTGCAATCACAGGCTGAATATCTAGACACATCCTCGGCAGTATGAAGAATGAATTTTCAATTACTACTTATCATATTGTCAATTATTATTGTTATCATTTACATGGCGGAAATAATTGCAATATTCAACTCTATCGAAAACTTTCGTTATTGCTTTCTAGAATAATGTCTTTGTAGTCAAATCATACAGATTTTTTGTCACATACACACCATATTAATTATTTTATTTATTTATTTATCTTATTTATTAATTATTTTTATTTTTAATTTTTTGAAAAGAAAACAGTGTTTTTTATGACCTTAAAATATTAATTTCACCTTGCTAAGGAACATATCATCCGAAATTAGTTCCAAGAGCTTTAAGATAACTCCTAGAAAAGACTCAAGCTCTTATAGCTGAGATAAAAAAATAATTCTTTTTGTTAAAAACGAAACTTTATGTTTTGCCACTTCTTGAGTTTTTACGGATGCGCACACAAAAACTAAAGTTCAAAAATATCTAAAAAAAAAAAAAAAAAAAGTTTTTTTCATCAGATCATCTCTTGAAACTGGCTTGTCTCAAAAATAAAAATGAAGTTTTTTAGTTAAGAAAATTGTGTTTTTTCCAATGATGTAAAGAAAATTAAAATTCAAGACGACCCTTTTGAAATATTGCCCTTTGAAATTGATAGAAAATTGAGAAAAAGCATTTTTGACTGGAATTTCAACTCAAATAATTCAGCAAATAATATAGCAGCTATCAAGATGCCACTAGCACACCTTTTGGACATACTATCAGGCTACAAACGAGGAAAGAGTTAGCTCCAGAAAGTTATTCTCTCAGCAGATACAAGCTGATGACGTGTGGTCGAAATTTCCCAAAAAAACGATTTTTAACCAACTTTGGCAGCAATTGTAAAAAATCTACAGAGCAATCAGCTTTTGTTACACAAGTAGGCTATTCTACCCTAAGTAATGATCAGAATCACCAAGTTTGAGCCTAATAATCATCTTAGGTCGGGAGCAATAAAGGCTCAAACTTGACGATTTAATCATTTTTTCATGATACGAAAAAGAGGCGTTTACAAAATTAATATTTACTGAACCATAGGGCTTATGGAGCTATAATTTGGTATGGCTTCATGCAAGTCTTATATGTACAACCAAAAATTTTTTTATCAAAATCGGAGGGGTCGAGTGGGAATTTTCTCGAAAGTTGGGACACTTGACATGGAATGACCCAGATGCTGTTTTCATGCAGATGCTGCTTTTTATGCAGATGCTCTCTCCACCGTTGTTTCGATTTCCTATTGCTGTTATCTGGTGGGAATTTTTTATTTACTTTTTGTAAATAAAGTAAATAGGGGAATGTGGTGCAAAGGGAAATAGTTAAGATAGCGAACCTATTTCAAAATGAACGCATCGGAAATTTGCTCTGAAAGTTATTGTACATAAAGATTGAATAATGCTTTAAGTATGACAACTTGTATTGAAATATTATTTTTCATATTTTGCATCTTCAAAAAAAGATGAAAATTTTCCACCTCCATTGGGCAAAGTGAAAAATGCAATATTTTTACTAAAATGTTCTATTTTATGATTAACAGTAATTTTCTTCAAATGGACGTGTAAACAAACGAATAAATGACTTATACTACTTATTTTGCGATTCCATGCCACAAAATATGTAAGAACTATAAGTTTTGGTTCTGAGTTGGATAAAAAATGTATTTCTAAATTTATAATTGAAGAACATTTAAGTTATAAATTTTTTGTTTACTTTTATTTCATGCTCACTAATTAAAAGATATGCGATATAACTTTAATATAATGGATGGACTAAAACTACTTGCTATGATCATTAATGTTTTTAATGTTGTTCGTGCTTTAAAAGTGAACTAACTTGCATTTCTAGAAATGTCTTTTAAAATATCTAATGGTTACGTTACTGTTGTTAGAACAAGGAATTATTTTCATAAAGAAAAATGCTTTGTGATTCTTTAAATGATGTATAAGCCATGAACTCTGATCTTTTACTTGCTAGTAAATTTAATTTCCTTTTCCTGAAGATTTTGTCGATGAAAATGTTAATACGAAAATTTTATTATTATTTCTAGAATTTTTTTCAAAATCTATTTGCTTTTTTTGCGTATGATTATCTTTTGAGATGAAAATAGTAGGTAAGCAATGATCCTGTAACTAGATTAAAATGTTGACCCAGAAGTACGATTTTCCATCACTCTCCGTTGCTCAGGCTAAATAATAAGCAGTCTATGTACGTTTAAATAAAGGGGCGGCAAATTGACGAACCGCCCCGGGCGGCAGAAGCTGTAGCTACGCCACTGATGTGGTCTTGGGTGTTTTCAGAAATATTGACGCTCCAACCATTCCAAACATTTTATTAAAATGTGAAAACCTCCATCTAAATGAGATAGGGACATCAAAGTCATTAAAAGTTCCATAAAATTAAAAACATTCCGTCAAGTAAATAAAACAAGCCATTAAATTACATCAAAAGTTCCACCAAAATGCCAACTAGTTCCCTAACGATATTAAACAGCATTAAAAGATCTATTATTTATTGCTGATTTGACAAGGGACCACGTCACTGTAACCCAGTCACACCAGCTATGTTTTTTCGATGTGATTTAAAAGGTTCTTGAAATGTGTAGCCCCAGAAAAGTTAGAATAATGAGGTTTCGGGTGTTTTCATAAATCTTGGCAATACTGCCGTGCTAAGCGCAAAAGTCGCATCTGCAGACGACTTCAAAAGGAGAAATTGCCGCTTAAAGTTTTGCTTCTCCATGTATCTGATTCAGATGAAACTTTTTCAAATAATTATTAAAAATATTTCCCATGGACAAATGACCATAAAACTTTGTATTTAGGTGAAATATGTCACAAAGAATCACGTGGTGATCGTAACACAATTTTGACAAAAAGTGCAGATACGACTTTTGTGCTTAGCACGGCAGAATAGCCATTTCAAAAGCTGCAGTAAAATTTATTACATCATGAATCCCGCCAAATAAAGTGCACTTTAAAAGAGCCATTAAATTAAAAATAATCCACGAGGAAAATAAACGACAATAAAAGCTCCATTATTCATCGTCAATCCCTCCCAAGTGACTGCGCTATCATAGTCCTAATTAACACACCCTCCCTTATTGATCATTGTCTGACGTCATTGCTGTACTGGTGTTTATCGGTAAAAATTTTGCCGATAAAATAACTTTGGAATATATTCCAGTTATACTAAAAATGCAGAGTAGATTTTGACAACTGAGACTCTTGGCCTTTTTTCGTTGCTTCAACGTTGGTAATTTTTCACTGTGAGAAATTATTATCGGCACTAGGCGAGGGACGCATCAAGATTAAGTTTCACCACTTATGGCCCGTTTGCACTGCTGAAATTAAGCCGCTTAAGTTTCTTCCAACCCACTGCGCATTCACTTAGCGCATCTTAAGGTCGCTCAAGTTGAGCGACATTTTACGATTTCTCACTCAAAAATGGCTGCCGCTTTGAAACGTAAACAACTGGGCAGATGATGAAACGTTTGCCCTGTTGAACTTACACAATTAGTGTATTGATAAATTACAAAACAAAATAAGCGCAATAGATTGGTTTATGAAGGCATGGAGGAGAGTCTGAAGAATTATGGGTTCAATAGAGTTTCTGCAGAAATCTCCGGAAAAATCCAAAATCTCACCCGGCGTTACAGGTTAGTAAAATTTTTCATATTTTTCTTTTATCTAATGTATACACCTGTGTAACTTTTTTCCATGTAATTAAATGTTCTGAAATTAGTGATTATTTCCAAAATTCATTCATGAGCGT
>JAXGGA010021282.1:0-16853 GCA_038373865.1 Uloborus plumipes | reverse complement strand
CGCCATATTGATAAAAAAAGGGTAATCGGAATAAAAAAATAAATAACCTTTTCGCGATCCATAACAGTAACAGCAAATTAAAAAATGTGACACTCTAAAAAAATATAACAGAATTTAAATGGATATTTTTTATATAAAGATAAAAGCATACGATAAAAGGGAATATTTAGCAAAAGTTTAAGTATACATAATACAAATATAGGTTTTTTAAAGAAATGAAAGCACATTTGGGGACTCATGCGTGTTTGGTTTATTCATTAGTCAGAACATTTTTGAACTCTTACATGATTTATCTGCCACATTCTGATAAATAAGTGAACTGAAATCACTGTATGTATATTTCTTACTATGTAAAAACATATAAACTGATTATGCCCTTGATTTTCCGAAAGTTATTAAGTTAATTAGGAACAATATCATAGGATTCAAAAAAGTCATACATTTCTGAAGAAAATGATACATGGCAAGTGACTAGTCATTAGTTTTTCAAAATTCAAATGCCATGCTGATTTTTTTCTGGAGTTTACGAATAACAAAAACAGTTTCAGTCAACTTTCGTGAAACTTCTTAAATAAATGAACTGAAATAAAACTATCTATTTTTTACGCGAAAGCCAGACAACCGCCTAAAGCTGCTGTCTGGTTAACTTCGTTCCCATCGCTGTAGGCGGCTAGTCATTTTATGTAAGAAAATTTCCTTCAAAACGTAGACATTTCGAAAAATAAAGGACTTCCTGAAAGATAGTTTTAAGTTTGAATTTTAAAATACTAAGAATGTTTAAAAGTAGTATGATTACTCAGAGATATGAAATGCCCCAAAAGTTATTTGGATCAATCATATTAATTCTGTCATAAATATTCTAGAACACAAAAATTGTATTTAAACAACTGAATACCGCCATAATTTAATATTTATTGACGAAAATATGCTTTAAATTTTTATAAAAACAAATAAGAGGCATTTTACAGAGAAGAAAACTTATTCCCTAAAAACATAATAACATTCAATTTTTATGCATAAAGATTGGAAATTTCATTTTTAAAGTCTCATGCAGTAAATATCTTTTAAATGTCTGTTAAATGTACTTAGAAATTAAAACTGTTCAAAAAATTTTCCAAGACCATTTTGCATAAATTTTTCAACTTCAATGCATTTTGAAACTATACACGCACCTCCGTATTTCCAATTTCTATTCTAATCATAAAAAAAAGTAATCTGCTAAAAATTATTATTAATTATATATTTTCCATTTATTTCAAATATTGGCAGTTCTAACCAGATTTTCTAACGACTAATAAAAACTAGCTGTCGTGGCCGTCACGAAACTTTCTTCTATATCTATCTTATGAATTCCGGTTACAAAATAAAATACGTACTCGCCCGAGTAATTGGAGACAGCTCCAATTTCCCAATTATCGTAATAACCCTGCAAATGCAGAATCAATGAGCGAAATTGGAAATCATTGCAAAAGTCTTGTTTAGATAAATTGCAAACATTTTATTTGTTAGTAAAAAGAAATTGGCAACAGTTAAAAATTTCAAATCATTGAAAGTTTTCAGCTGTTTTGATAATTAAATAGCGTGAAAGCGATTTTTTAATGAATTAATTTTTCGCATTGTTGACTAAGCGCAAAAATCACCCCACCCTCCCCCTGGGGCGATTGGCGCCAAAATTTAATCGATGCTTGCTTCCATATTGGGTTAGTGTTATTCCAAATTTCATTCAAATCGCAGCAATATTTCCCGAGATACAGTAGGTGCAATGACAAAATAAGCACTTTTGATTGCTCCACCCCCTTTGAGATATTGACACACAAATTGAATCAGCACCTGTACTCAATAGGGTCTACCTATGGACCAATTTTCGTTTGATTCCGCCGGTTACTTCCTGAGATATAGCAGTCACCCCCGCGCAGAACATGTGCGATTGCTCCACCCCCTTCGAGATATTGACAAACAAATTGAATCAGCACCTGTACTCAGTAGGGTCTACCTATGGACCAATTTTCGTTTGATTCCGCCGGTTACTTCCTGAGATATAGCAATCACCCCCGCGCAGAACACGTGCGATTGCTCCACCCCCCTTGGAGATATTGACAAACAAATTGAATCAGCACCTGTACTCAGTAGGGTCTACCTATGGACCAATTTTCGTTTGATTCCGCCGGTTACTTCCTGAGATATAGCAATCACCCCCGCGCAGAACACGTGCGATTGCTCCACCCCCCTTGGAGGAATTCGCTAAAAAAAGTCAGGTGCACCAGTTCACATGGTGGTACATATGTGCAAAAATTTTTGTTCGATTTCATTCAGTAGTTTTTGCTCTAGCGCGGCCACAAAAACTGGTCACACACATACAGACTCACACACACACAGACACACACACACAGACACACAGACAGACAGACATTTTCCAAAAATGGTCGAAATGGACTCAAAGCACCTCAAAACGTGCAAATCCGTCAAAATTCGACATTCGAAAATTTTCACGAAACCAATACTTTCTTCTATATATTAGATATAGAAGAAAGTAATAATAAACTTTCTATCTGTCAAACTATCATTAAGGCATTGTTAATTAATAGCATTTCTAAAAAAAACTAGCTGTCGTGGCCGTCACGAAACTTTCTTCTATATCTATCTTATGAATTCCGGTTACAAAATAAAATACGTACTCGCCCGAGTAATTGGAGACAGCTCCAATTTCCCAATTATCGTAATAAGACTGCAAATGCAGAATCAATGAGCGAAATTGGAAATCATTGCAAAAGCCTTGTTTAGATAAATTGCAAACATTTTATTTGTTAGTAAAAAGAAATTGGCAACAGTTAAAAATTTCAAATCATTGAAAGTTTTCAGCTGTTTTGATAATTAAATAGCGTGAAAGCGATTTTTTAATGAATTAATTTTTCGCATTGTTGACTAAGCGCAAAAATCACCCCACCCTCCCCCTGGGGCGATTGGCGCCAAAATTTAATCGATGCTTGCTTCCATATTGGGTTAGTGTTATTCCAAATTTCATTCAAATCGCAGCAATATTTCCCGAGATACAGTAGGTGCAATGACAAAATAAGCACTTTTGATTGCTCCACCCCCCTTTGAGATATTGACACACAAATTGAATCAGCACCTGTACTCAATAGGGTCTACCTATGGACCAATTTTCGTTTGATTCCGCCGGTTACTTCCTGAGATATAGCAGTCACCCCCGCGCAGAACACGTGCGATTGCTCCACCCCCCTTGGAGATATTGACAAACAAATTGAATCAGCACCTGTACTCAGTAGGGTCTACCTATGGACCAATTTTCGTTTGATTCCGCCGGTTACTTCCTGAGATATAGCAATCACCCCCGCGCAGAACACGTGCGATTGCTCCACCCCCCTTGGAGATATTGACAAACAAATTGAATCAGCACCTGTACTCAGTAGGGTCTACCTATGGACCAATTTTCGTTTGATTCCGCCGGTTACTTCCTGAGATATAGCACTCACTCCCGCGCAGAACACGTGCGATTGCTCCACCCCCCTTGGAGGAATTCGCTAAACAAAGTCAGGTGCACCAGTTCACATGGTGGTACATATGTGCAAAAATTTTTGTTCGATTTCATGCAGTAGTTTTTGCTCTAGCGCGGCCACAAAAACTGGTCACACACATACAGACTCACACACACACACACACACACACACACAGACAGACATTTTCCAAAAATGGTCGAAATGGACTCAGCGCACCTCAAAACGTGCAAATCCGTCAAAATTCGACATTCGAAAATTTTCACGAAACCAATACTTTCTTCTATATATTAGATATAGAAGAAAGTAATAAACGTCTTATACGAATATTTACAGCTGCATGTCAGCATGACATAGTCAAGTAAAGACTGTGATTTTAAAGGTAGTGAACATTTCTCGGAACTTTCTGATAAGCGTTTGAACAAGTAAACACTTATATGGGTATCTCACTTCGTTTCATAGCCGTTTTCAATTGGTTGCAGACTTACTGGAAATCATTTTAAAACGTTTATTAAACGTTTAAATTTCACTTGTGCTGCCTGGATACTTACCTTATCTAAATGCGAAACAAAATGAGGCTGAGACTGTTTTCCGCATACGCATTTTTAAATAAATACATAATCCTTACTTTCAACTGCAGAAAAATTTAGTAAAAAGAACCGTAGTCATAAGTTGAAAGTTTTTAATGAAATATTGATATTTGGGTACTTGTAGGTCTTAATAACAAACGTTTTGTTGTCCCCTACTTGAAAATAGTAGAGTGTGGAAATGAAACTGACGTAAATCAGTAAAAGACATTAGTCATTAACATGTGCTTTAAGTTTGTGTTAAGAAATTATAGCTCATATATAATTTAAAGTACTTGGCGACCGAGCCCAGCTCGGTTAAAAAAAAGATGTTTGTAAAATCGTGTTTTTTTCTTCTAAAATTCGAAGTACTTACTCGTATTTAGAGAAAATTAAAAAGCATTTTTATGCCCTTGGTTGCAATTACGCATTTAAAACAGCCGCAATTTATTTTAAAGAACACAATCATATTTGGACAAGACATCATCATCACAACCTTATTTAAACAACGCGCAACATAAAATCACACCACAATAACTTTAGTTTGATCTAAGGCCCCTATATAGACGAGCCAACGCATCAAGATTAAGTTTCACCTCTTTGGATCCAGCGCGTGTGATGTTTTTTCAACCGGTTGATGAATGGTTGTCTTTTCTGGCACGTATCGCGTTTTGGTAATTTTTACCATGAGCAATGATTAACGGCACGTGCATTTGACAAAGCTTGGCAATGCCTGAAACTTTAGTCTTGTAACCCTAGCTCGACAACCACGAAAAATGAATGGATCCAAAGTGATCTAACTCAAGCTTGATGCGTCGGCGTCGGCCTCTCTACATGGCGGCTCTAATTTGGTCGATCTTATTTCAAAAACAATAACAATTCTAACGTTGCCAAAACTCGTTTGCCAAATACCATAAAAATTTAAATTTACGCTGCTGTGATTAAATATGATATTCATTGTTATAATAAACGTGGTTGCTATGAAACAGTAACAATAACAGTAATCATAAAGAAAATGGAGAAAGAAAGCTGCTCAAACTGTTAATGAAGGCATGAAAAACGGGGGGGTTTTGTGAAAACGCGCGTTTTTACACAAGAATTGCTCCTTTGAAGATATTAGATACTGGAAAAATGAACTGTTTTTACAAAATATCATGTCCAAGCTTTTAACAACCAATCATAAGGGTTCTTTTTAACCTATCAAATCAAAATTGTCTGTTAACTTAGTGATATGAAAATAATTTGATGTTAAAATCGTTTTCCCTCTGATTTAACCCTTTACGCCCCGACGGGACTCAGAAGTCCCGTTTATATTAATTTAGTATTATGAATCCTATATGGCTGGAATCATGCTGAAGCTTTTAAGTACCACTCCTTGTACTTCGCTGCGAGGCCGACAGATGGTACCTGCAATCGGAAACAGTTTTCTTAGAGGCCCCTTAGGCTTAGGGGACCTTAGACCCTACTGATTTCAAAACTTTTGCAATAAATTTGGCATATAAACTGTTAAATAGTCCAGATGGCAGAGTGCTTACGTGGTGAGGCGATTTTCAATTAACCCATTTATGCCCAGTAACCTAAAAACGGGACGCTTGTTAGTTACTGCATACAAAAACCTGTAATGGGTATATCATTTTACTAAAGCTGTTTTTCACAAGTTAAATAGTCCTTCTTGAGAAAACCAGTTAGAGCCACTATTTGGACATCAGAGTTTATTTATTGACAGCTATTTTCAGACAAATCAGTCAAGCAACGATCCAGCATGGGTAGCCACAGAAAGTAAATTTTTTTGCGAACTTATTTTTCATAAAATTAAACTATTTTAAAATGATTTGCTTAAAATTGATCACAGATGCCTTCTGTAATGTTACTTTGCAAAAGTAAAGTCAAGTAAGGTCGTATTTTGCTCACATATCTGCAAAATATCCTATAAACAGGACGTTAAATAACTTAATAAATATGGCAACGGCGATCTATTTTAAGCCTAAAATGTATGTAAACCATTCCAAGTAAGAGTTTTAGCAGATAAAACTGGAAAAAATTGTTTTAAAAAACTTGGGCATCAATGGGTTAACCTATGTTAAATCCCTAAGTTTTTTTTTTTTTTTTTTTTTTTTTTTTTTGTACTCTTAACCTGCAACAAAACAAGGAGACGTTAAACTGAATACTACTTAAATTTAGCACCTTTCAACTTTACGAGTGCTAGTGTAAAAGTTAAAATAAATTATAGTTTTTAAAAAAACTAAAAAACACGCTTTTCGAGTAAATCAAACTAAAAAGTAAAAAATAGCTCTTAGCATAGGATTAAAATTACTGACGAGAAAAATAATGTCACTGTTCTAAAAGCGTTGGGTACTTTGTAAGTCATCTTAAATCTAGCTCTGCATTTTAAAATGAATTTAATGAAACATTATCTGTGCCTCAGAACCAGAACGACGTAAGTCCAAAATTGACGATTTTCACTTTATTGCTTCATTGTAGGTCGAATCTTATTCCGCATCCACCCATGAGAACGTTATTCTATGAAACAAATTCCTTCACAATTATTTAGCAGCATTTAAAGGGCACGAGTCACATCTTTTGCATGTATTCGGCAATCGTTTTTGCCCTCGGCTGAAAAGTTATGAAAATGGGCTTACGTTAGTCTGGTTCTGAGGTAGTTATAACGATTGATAACGAGCACCCCATGCTTTTAAAACAATGACATTAATTTTCTTGTCAGAAATTTTAATCGTATGTTAAGAATTAGTTTTTAGTTTTTAGTTTCATTAGCTCTCTAAACGTGTTTTTTAGTTTTTTTCTTACCTATAACATATTTTTCGCTTTCTAGTTCGATTTGCGGTAAAATAAGTCTTTAATATGTACACAAATGTGCTAAATCAACACAACTCTGGGATGTCCCACGACGTTTTTGTTGCTACGCAATCCCTTGTTGAACACAAAGTTCAACTTTAACCTGGTAACTGGGCATGACGAAATTTTTCGTCATGGAAATTAATCGTAATATATTGAACGCATCACGTTCTACGTTGTTCTATCTATTAAATCTTAGAGTGGTTATATATATGCCATCATATTGTCAATGCGTCATGAATTTTCACGTTCTTGTAATATGTAACTTGAGCGCTATTAACGGGAAAACGGGCGCTGCATGATCTATACTTCGAGCTGCCACAATTTGGATTCATTTTAGTCTGCATTTCAGTATCTTACATGCTAGTAATAACTTTCTGATTTGAATTTTCTTATTGTGAATTTCAGTGTTTTATACATTTTTATTAGTAATAAATTTATGACTTAAGTACTTTTTATTTTCTACAAAATATGGCTAAAAATGTAAAACATTTTATCAAAATAAATAAAAATCATAAGTTGAAAACGATATTCTTTTATTATTTGAGGTGTGATATTACTTATCGCTGCGAAAAAAAGTCCCCATTGTGAAACGAGTTGAGCAATAGCTAATCCCCCGGTTAACAGGTTAAGCTATCACTTCATGTATTATATGTATGCATGTAAACTTAGCCGAGTACTCAATTGTTTTGAAAATCATGGGGAACTCAGCTAGTTTTAGATGTACACGAGTGTTATGATGCCATATGTTACAATTCACCGAATCCAATACGTAATATAGTTTAGCCTGTAGTATTAAATATTGTGTTGAGTATATTACTTTTTTGTTTGTAAAGAACGTGGCTTTATTTTTAATACGCTTTTATTAATTTCACATGTGGGTTTCTTTAGTTTGTACGTATGTATGTAACTCTTTTGTTTGTACTCGTTCTTTGTTTGTACGTATGTATGTAACTCTGAATGAAAGATAAAATTCACGTTCTGTACAGATATAAAAATAATGCATTTAATACTATTATTAATACTAAAAGCTAAACTATATTGCATGTTGATGTATTGTAAGTGTTCCAGTTGTTTGTATTTAACATTGAATGAGTAAAATACACGTTCTTTGCAATATAAAAGTAATGTAACTAATACTATTGTTGATACTAAAGACTAAACTATATTACATGTTGATGTATCATAGGTGTCTGCAAACTTAGCGGATATTCAATAGTTTTGAAAACCAGTTAGAGGATTATGAAATATTGTTTAGTCTTTAGTATTAATGATAGTATTAAGTATATTATACTTAATACTATCCTACAACTTAACCCATTAATGCTGACTTTTTTTCCAAAGATATTTTGTATACATGTTACAAACAGTGTTTAACGGACAGGAAAAATAATAAAAAAATATTATGTAAAAAATAATTGTTTTATTAAGGAAAGAAAAATTGTCCCTTAAAAGTTACTATAGACCCCAGAAGGTACATACTTTTTTTACTAATTTTTTTTTCTGCCTACGATATAATGAATAAAAAGACATTTTATAAGAAGAAATAAAATCAGCAATTAACATAAACTGGGAAGCCGGGAATAACTTTGAAAACTTAGCTTTTTATCTTGAGATTGTAAACGATGTCATTTTTGATAAAGATCACATTAAAACTGCTACAGAACACACTTTGCAATAGTTATGTGCTGCAATCTGTTGATAATGAACTGAAACAATACCAAGGTACTAATTGAACACTATTATTTGGTTGAAATGTTCATTTTGGGGAAATTCAGACCTTTTTTGGACCGTCCCTAAAAAGGAACGCTAGGCATTAATGGGTTGAGGTATAGTTTGATTGACTCTAAAAGCATATTTTTTAGTTTTTTAAAATTATATTTAATTATTAATTAGAGTCAGTTACAAGCAAATATACAAGTTAAACTAATAAAAGAGCTAAAAAAAGAGAAAAGACTTTCTTCTCTTTTTTTTTTTTTTTTTTTGTTTTGCTTTAAGGGGAAATTGAAAATTCAGCCAGAGGAAAGGTTTTATCTTTGTTCCCATCGGTTGAACATTTTTGTTCGCCAAGCTGTCGAAGTATTCGAAGCGAAGAAGATATCTCTAAGTGTTTAAAGATAGCTTCATCGAGTAGTAGTATGATATTCAATATACGTGCTCGTAAACTACAACAAGATCTTCCGAATCGCCCAATAACCTCCGTTTCATGGGTTTAGATAAAAGGTGGGTGGTTTTATGCTAAGAGCATATTTTTCTTCTGCTATGATGAGTATTTTATCTTATCATCCATGAAAAATCGATGGAAAAAATCATATGTAGTGTTTACTTTGGTATGAAATATTAAAAAAAAGTTATGTTCAAAATATTTTATTACCAAATTAAATAGGTAAATCAATGTACGGTACTGCTCAATAGTATGTGCAAAATAATATATCATATATTTTTCTGTTTGAAATATTTAAGAGATAAAGCAAAAAAAAAAAAAAAACATATATTTTTACCTTGTGTTAAAATCGTAATGAATTTTTCAGAACAAAAATTAGGTAGTTCGCAAATATTTATGTACGTTTAAGAGCTTAGAGTAGCTGTTTTATAGTGCTTTTACTTATCTTTATTTGATAAATTATACTAACAAAGAAAAACTTTTTTTCTTGAGCAATGACGAAATGCTAACTGTTTTCTTGCTGGACCTCAGACGTCGTGTAGCTCATCTTTCAAATTGGCAGTCTGCCAACGTTACTCACAGACTGGCCCTTGCTTTGCTAATGTGGCGGACACGACTTCGCCATGTGTGACAAAATAGAGGAACCAGAACGGCTCATCCTGTTCAACTTCTCCTGCTAATACGAACTCCTCTCCTTCAGGTGCGCAGGTGTGCAGGAATGAAACCGCATGGTCACGTGGGATTCCCAGTGCACGTAGGGAGATATTGATAGGGAGTTCAGACCCCTTGGACAACCCCTTGTGTGCGCCACTGGTACGCCCGGAGCTAATTTTTTTGGAAAAGGGAAAATTATCAATTTGCCAAATGAAGTTCCAGTTTTCCGAATGAACAAACATACACAAATGTGCACATATACACAATATGCATTGCATTTAGTGAGAAAAACATTAGGCATCTTTTAAAAAACAATTTAAGGTGTTACAGTACCTCAAAAATGACCAAAGGACCAAAAAAAATTTTATTGCTTATTTCAAAAGCAAAAGTTATTTAAAATACTCAGAAAAAAATAGCATTGTTCTAGCTAAATTATTTAAAAAGTTATGAGTGACTTTAGGGCATGCATGCTATGTGTTCTAATGGAAAAGCCAAACTTTAAAGTGCTTTTTCTCGGTGATCAGTTTTTAGTGTTTCTATGTTACTGGAAATGCTAAGGAATTTTTTCTATTAAAGATATAACTTTAAAGCAATATTTTTTGCACTCAGGATAATATATTTATCAAAACTGTGCACTGAACAAGCGTTTTATAAATTACAAAAATTTTTAGAGTTTGTTAAACCTCGAAGAACAAAATTTTCTAAGAATTTTTTACATAAAAGGTCACAAAATATTTTCTAATCAAAATATAAGAAAATGAGATCACTCACAGATTTGTTGAGGTAATCCTTGTGATCAATTCGCAAAAAGAAATTTTGAAATTAGTGCAGAAACAAAAAGGAATTAGGGCTTTTAAAAAATTGAAATTTTCTTACAGTTTTCAAATTTTCAAAAACAGTTTTCAAAATTTTTAATGTTTGAAAATAAATTATTGATTGTTAAACAAGTGCAGAAACAAATATTTCAAAGAATTAACTTTTTCACATAAATTAAAGAAATTTGTTAGAAAGGTACTGTAACCCCTTAAAAACTAAAAAGAACAAACAATCTCACTGTAGCAATATTGTCTTTAAATTGCCGAATCGTCAGCAAAATGTGCCAAGTACTGAAATTATTTGGATATCAGAGTGACCTCCTGCGATCTCCCATCGGGCCGCTCCTGCTAGTACGCTCCTACTATTTATGGATAACTTGTCAGAAACGTCTTACATTTAAATACTTAATTTTCAGTATTTCAGTGTACGAACATTGCATAAAATAGTTACTTAGATGAATTAGAATAAAGTTGTTTTCCTAAAATCTGAATAGGAAATAAATTAGAAGCCATTAAAACAAAAGTTTAGACCTATTTTCATAGTACTCTAAAAAACGCCTTATTTTAAGCAATTGTGTGAGACAATATTTTACATTTAATTATTGAAAAACAAAATTCAACAGCTCGTTGAAAGTTTGGAATTTGAAGGGAAAAACCTGCATTTCTTTTAACCACCTACATATTTTTTAAACATTGCCTTTACGTATGTTAGAACTCCATAAAGATTGATTTATGTTTCATAAATATTTCTCTTTTGAACTAAAAAAGACAGAAACTATTTAAATCTTTATAAATTTCATTCTTATTTTAGTATTAAAAATATTCAGCGTTTGCGATTTGTTAGAAAGAAGAACAAGTCTAGAATCTTCGGTAGGATCTAATGTGTGTGTGTGCGTGTTTCTTTTTTTTTTAATTTCCTTGTGATTATTTTTTTAATCATAATTGTTTGAAAAATGTCCTTAAAATTATCGATAAAAATTATCAAACTTCCTTCGCTTGCTTAAAACATATTCTTCACGTGGACTCGTATTAAACGGAAGTTTTCTGATGCAAAAAAGTATTGAACTGTTCAAAACCGAAGGAATCATGTTATTTTTCAATTGAAGAAGTGAAACATAAGAAAGTGTTACTTCAACTATATTTTGCTTTTTTTAATACCAGTTATTATTTCTTAAGTTATTTAGAAGAAGAATAAATGACAGACTGATTAACCGACCTACAGAACGACAGATATACATTTATATTTTCATTTATTTTTCGTTTGGTATTTTAGTTTTCTTTTTGTCATTTTCCGCGATAATTTTTATACAGTAAACAAATGTTCTTCTACATTTTTTATTCCTTTCACACAATAGTTATATTTTTATAGCAGAATATATCACGACCGTAATAAAAATTTTTAAAAAACGACAGGAACAAAAACGACATTAAAAAAAAACAAAAGTACTCCAAAATCTTCATCTTGACTTCAACATAAACAACGAAATGAATGCTCCGGCATTTCAGCAACTTTCTTACCCAAACTGACATTTAACCTTTCTTTTTTAGAGCTGACATTATCAAAAGTTACTTAACAGCAAAAAAAGGCAATTTCGTTCAATAAATATTTCATCAAAAGAACACCCACATAAAGATGCTAGAATGCACATTCAAAATTAACGAAGTTCTTAAATAAACGATCCTCGTGTTACTATTTATTTCAACTGTATTAATTTTCTCTTCAGCCACTAAATATTCAAGAAACACTCAGATAAGAGATATACATGTTTCATTTAGCTAGCAATTACAATCTTTAATAAAATGCGTATTTTTAGAATTTTTGGAGCCGAATTAATTTTAGATTAATTAACGTCAGTAGTAAATTTTTAACTATTTCATTCTTAGCTATGCAAATAAAAATAAATAGAATGTAGTAGATTTAATGGAAATAAACTAAATTACAGAATCCAATAAAACATACAAGATAGTTGACTTTTAATAATTCACTAAGATTAGTTCTCTCAGAATATACCATATAAGTAAAAGTCATTTGCTTTTCACTGTATATGCGTTCCATTACGTAAGACATAACAAGCGTGTAGTGTATAGAACGGAAAAATTATGTATTAAAATTGCTAACAAAAAAATATCATTAATGCAGAACGGAATTATGAATAGTCGATTATTGTTCTAAGACCGATCAGTCGTTTTTTTAACATGAAATAATTATATATATCCTCCAGGTACTCTTTTATGTAGTATCCGTTCTAACTGTGACATTTGGTGAAACACAGACCAACTTTTTCAACCCCTGCCAACTTTTTGCCAACTTTTTATACCCCTGTCAGAAAAAGTTGTCGCCGTGCATGGGAGCCATTTTTTTACGCTTGTTTAAACCAATAATGTACGCTTTTTTAAACCAGACTTTTTGTCCTCCGAGATAGATTGTAATCTGGGTATAAACCTGGAAATTGAAAGAAGCCAAGTTCGAGCTGTACCAGTGCTTTTCAACTTAACGACAGGATAACGACAAAAAATGGCAGGTAATTCTACAATGATAAGCACTGTATCATGTCGTCTATTGCACTGTTTTACTATTCAAGAGATATCGTGTCTCCAAATCGCCAATTGTCCATCGTAAACAACACGTGTATTCAGTGGTTCAAATCTTTTTGCTTGTAGTTATATGACTTTATTGCTCTCTGCAGCTGCTATTAAATAAGCAAAGTTAAGGGCTGAAAAATATGTTTGACTGATTAAATTGGACGCAACAAACTGAAATTAGCGAAGATTTGGCGGAAAAAAAGTTTTCAGTGGTTTCAAAATGCGACATCCATCATTGGAATCAGTGAGTTGTGAGCAATGGAAACTCTGCCAAGGTAATATAGTTTTCTCTACGGTAATTTAATGGTTCAAGTATAATGGGAAAACTGTGTTGCATAACAAGCTGAGAGAGCAAGATAAAGAACTCGTCATCTTGAACATGTGACAGAAATTTATTAATTGTCATGTTTTATCTAATTTGAAATTCATCCACTCTAATTGCACGTTATATACCTAAGCTATGTCGAAAATTTTTGGAAAAAAAATAATAATAAATAATGTGACTTACTTGAAACTAATTGAGTCCTATCTATGATGAACTAAATTTAACTTAGCAATATCTTCAAGCTATAAACACGTAATCAACAACGGTTGAAGTTTTCTACTAAAATTTTGTTCGTTCAGTAGAGCCTTTCCCGCTTGTTTCTTACCAATACATAAAAAAGATGACATTCTGCGCTTTAAAACTGTATATATCCTACATTCTTTACTTTGCCATAAGCGTCATCTTGCCCCGAAAACCCCTCCACAATATTGCACTGATTACACGTGGATATTGATTTGCTTTCAAAGCATAAATATGAAAAACAATTACAGCAAAAATTAAACCGAGTGAGGAAAACTGAAAATAGAAATTTTATGTATTTCTTCTATTTATAAACAACAGTTCTTTTTTCACCAATTAAAACAAAAGAAATATCGATACAACTACAAACTTCCTCAAAACACCATTAATAACGCCACATAAATAGCTCACCTCACCTGAACAAAATGGCGACAAAACCATTAAAAGTGTTAAGCGTGAGATGGTGTGGAGATTAACAGAAAAATTCATTAAATTAGTCTGATAATGAATCTGCGTTCTACATCATCTTTCTTGTTAATTGACGGCCGGACACTTTAAGAACTTGATCATCTCGTTTGAAAATTATCGATGGTGCGGAGTTCTCATCAAGTGCATTGGGAATAGGAAGTTTTGCGAAAGTTGCCCGCGTCAGATCATAAATCTCTGGTCCCTATCCCTTCGCGTTGACAGAAAGAAAAATATCGCGCGCGTGCCTGATTTATTATCGTATTATAGAGTATTAAATGCGGTGATGTTTATCGGGAAAAAATAGTTCTATCATGCCAGTATCTGTTTGATTCTGTGAGTGTTTGTTGTTGTCATTTAGAAATTAATTAATTTTATTTTAGTTGCCAAAGATAAAATTTTTATTCAGCACTACCTAACTACCAGGTGTTGCCCGGGTGCTTATTATTACAACAGAGCTCTAGATTTATGAAAATTTCACAGAAAAATAGCGAGGCTTTTAATCAATACTTTTCCATTATTCCTCCAATAGGAGCACCAAAAAAAATGCTCGAAAAATTAGAATTAAATGTATGTTGGAAGCTCTAATCCTTCTGCATCGTACAATATTTGTGCCAATATTCCAAGGCAATTAGAACATGAATTATATTTGTTTTTAACTTATTTCAAGATAAAATGAAATAGGTGAACCCTAAATTTATAATTCATTGCCAATCGTAATCTTTGTTGGAAAATACTCATATTAAATGTGTTAAATTTTATCAATTTGTATGCTAAAAGGCTTATCTCTATTACTCTATCTACTAAAAATGAAAAAAAATGGCCATTTTGAGACAAAAAATTTGAATTTTGAGCTTTTTGGATTTTTTTTTTTAAATTTCAAAACCCTGCCCTGAGAAATATATTCCATTAAGGAACCTCTGTGCCAAGTTTAATGAAAATCCGACGAAAACTGGATTTGTATTAGAAACAAACATATAAACAAACAAACATACATCAATTTTTATGTGTATAGATAAGTGGATGATTACACCCTTGACTACATCGGGGAGTAGTAATGTAAATTATTTCTTCAAATCTTTTAAAGTGATAAGTTTTCTTTCTATGTTTACTTGTTTACTAATTTGTTTCAATTGTTTTTTGTCATACATTTTTGCACATTTTTTCTGCTGCCCAGGCTTATCATTTAGGGGAAGCTGGAGAGTCAATTTCCTCTCCCTGATATTGAAATAGTGATGCATTTGAAAAGATTCTGGAAAAAGATCATAAAATAACTTTGAGTAAATTTAACTTCGTTTTTCGTTGTAATTTCACGCAATATTTCAGAACCATCGAGACAGAGTATGTGTCGAAAAATATATTGATAGTAAAACTAAACTGCAGTAAAAATTCTGAAGTTTAGTTTAAATGCATGTCCCAAAATTTATAATTTAACATCAAAACAAAAGCAACCTTGTCGATATTTCCTTGTCGACCAACAATGACATCCGTTACCAATCCTGAGAATAAAGGCTTAGAGGCCTTTAAAATTTGCTAAAACAGATTATAATTCTCGTTCCATTTTACATAGAAGCTACAAAAAAAAAATTGACGGAGAAAAATTTGCTCTTTCTTTCGATAATATTTTTTAAATGATTAAGTCTGTGGCTTGATTTTAAAAGGGCCAATGTCAATTTTTTTCACATTCTGTGTTATTTACATCAAAAGTTTCCAATTTAGTAAAACTCTATTTCGACAAAGGCCAATTGTCTATATAATATAAAATAATATTTATATTATATAAATTATTATATCTTCATCTTTACTAATAATATAAAGCTGTAGAGTTTGTTTGTTTGCTTGAATGCGCTAATCTCAGGAACTACTGGTTCGATTTGAAAAATTCTTTTTGTGTTGGATAGTCAATTTATCCAGGAAGGCTTTAGGCTATAGGAGTTATTGTTATAACTAAAAATAATAATGTTATATATAGATTTTATTCGAATTCAAGGCAATTTTCACATAAATCGTCGAATACTGGGGTTAAAAACTTGCACATATCAATGTCATATATCGTTGTAAGCAGAAAAATTTTCCTTGTCCTATGTAGTTTGTTTCGATACTCTAACTTAAACACAGCACAAGATATTCAATTTTTAAACTTGCCTTTTGCAAGGCTTCGCCCGATTTCAAGCAATACTTGGTTCATTAAAACCATCAATAAGAAATAAACTAATTATTCCACAGTTTCAATTTTTACGCCATTGGATAGAGTGATATTTTTAACCCCAGAATTGATTCGACTTAGAGTTTAAGAACCAAGCTTTTATCTCCACTAGAAAAAAAGTTACAAGCGTTTGAACTTTTGAGCTCGAAAACCTCTTTTCTGATCAAATTATTAACGTTTTATTGCATTACTCTGGCAACATCTTTTAAATTCATTGTTGGTTCTCTTTTCTTCATTTCGTTTCTTAAAAACATTTTTTACGGCGTTTCTAGGCCCTCCTATGATGATTATAACAAGGCAAATAATGCCTTTTAGTTCAGAACAATTGCAAAGCTTTTGGCCTTTAATATTTAATCTACATGTATAAAAATGGAATAAGGGGCAGATTTGGCTGACATTTTCACCGTTTGTTCCTTTTGGTACTGGGAAGGTTTAGAGACTAGTTTCAAAAAAAAATCCGATAGGTA
>JAXGGA010021281.1:0-16855 GCA_038373865.1 Uloborus plumipes | reverse complement strand
CTGTAAGACAACATTCGTTTCGAAACTATCACGAGATTCAGAAGTGGTGTGGGAATCAAAAAAATCCGGAGCAGTGGGGGTGGAGTAGAAATAAGAATGGGTTAATTCCTGTTAAGACACTTGAACCCCAAGCACCGCAATCCTTATAAAAACTTATTTCTTGCAAATGCAAAAGAGAATGTCAAAAAGCCTGTGGATGCAGAAAAGCTGGGTTAAAATGCTCCGTTATATGTACTAATTGTACCGGTGATAATTGTCAGAATTCGCAAAGTTCATCACATGATAGTGATGAAGAGGAAGAAACGGAGACGGTTCTAGAGCAAACGAATGATGAAATAGAAAAGGAAGAAGCTCACGATGAATTTGACGATCCCATCGCAGATGATGCCGGAGAAACTTTTGACATCTCACTCACTACGGAAGACGTTGAACCAGCAACTCCTGATCCATCAGAAATATCCAAACGGAGAAGATTACATTGAATTTCCAAATTATGTATTACATGTAAATTAGGATTACTAGAAAACACCGTTAAAAAAAACGCGCAGCTTACCCTGACTCAAGACTGTGGAATCGAGTTTTTCTGCGAAAACGCGCGTTAAGTAACTCTTAACTACGCTCGCACGCCGAAACTATTGATTTTACAAAAAAGTTTCTATGACATAAAATGTAGGAAATTTTCTCTAGTTTATTTTGTGTATTGATGTTTTTGTCGTAGAATAAGTCAGAAAGGAGTTGTAGACAGATTACCTCTTATAGGCGCCATTTTTTTTAAATGGCGGCGCGAGCGGCAAATGTACGAGGTCGCAAAGTGGAAATTCGAAAAGAGCACATCAAAATCTATAAATGTACCAATTTTCAAAACTTCCGGAAAACTTTCCAGGTAAACCCCTTTTTTTCGACCAAATGACTGGACTAACGGTAGGATAAGTAGAAAACATGAAATTTAGCTGCAATAGTAAAATGCCAAAAATGAATTTCGTGTTACTTCAGGAGGATTTCTCCTTCCGTAAAAAAAACCAGCCAATCAATTATTTTGTAACAAAACCACGTGAAACATAGCTTTAAAGGGGATTGAAATACATTCCATTTGAACTAAGAAAAGTGTAGATAACTGTAATAGAGGGAAAGTACCAGCAGGTATTATCTCTATATCTTTATAACAGATAGCGCCACTAGTTTTAGCCATTCTCTGCTAATTTGTTTGAATTCTAGCCCCCTTTTTTTTTAATTTGATTTAGCCCCATTGTTTTGACGACTTGAGGACACTGGCGGAAGATCGGAAATCGACGTTTCATGGATAAGCAGTAGTGTAATTAGAAACGACATTTACTTCACAAGTAGGGATAGGCGTTGTTTTGAAATTCTTAAAGAATTTATAAAAGCAGATTTTTTTACCAGCCGAAGTTAGATGCAGAAAACTCCCGATTTTCCGCGTAATAGATTGGCATGGTGACTGCGGATAAGCGAATATCGCATATAATCCGAATTATAGGTAAAAAACGTTACTAGTGTACACAATAGCTAAAAATATCAATAGCACTCACATACATTTAGTAGTTAATCCTAAAACGATAACACTCAATGTGAAAAATGTGTGCAATAGCAAAAACAAACAATAGCACACTCATAATAAAACATAACAATATATTTAGTGACTAAAATACTATTTAGATAATCGTAAATTTTTACCAAAAAGTCGGTTGTTGCTTACGTTTTCTTTCATTTTCTTAAATTGTGATTCAAGTTTTTGTAACAGCATCTTGTCACAACACGATGTATCGCTCTGTCTAAAAGTAGAGTTTATACTCGTAAAGTAAAATAGGTGCACTTGGGTGCATTCAGTGAATCATCACAAAAAACGTGTAAATAGAACTGTGGATACTCAGGAATTGACTGTATATGTATTACTACTTTTTTTTACAAGAACAGTAGCATTTCCTTTCATTTCCGAAGTACACTACGATTTTTCTACCTATGTTTATAAGTAAAAACCTGCTGCCGAAGTACGGTTGCTCGGTCTCTCCTACAGCTTTTAACATTAAGAAGGTAATTCTATTTAATGAAGAATTTTGATAAGGAATTTATTCTTTACTTTGCAGCTCAATTGACAAATCCAAAAAAGTGTCCAGTCAAGAATAATATATTTAGGGATGAAATATTGTTCATGAAAACTATTACAAGCACTTTAAACATCAACACATTTGGAATGTGTATATGGCTAAAAATCTAGCAAAGGGGTATAAATAAAAACATGATGTCAAATGTAGTTTTGTGTTGATTAGAATATGAATTTAATTAACATTTCGGCAAACTTATGATCACATGAAAATTCATCGAAACACCGAGAATATGTTCTGGGATGAGATTTCGCTCATAAAAGTATGCATATTAACGTATTCGAAACTTTCAAACGGAAAAGATTGTCGTAACTGAATAGTTATTTCCCACTAAATATTCGTTTGTGTATATTTGCAATTTTGGTGTAAAATCAAGGATTTAAGAAATATTTTATTTTATTAATTTTTTATTATATGTTTCCTCGATTAGAACATAAATTCTTCAAAAACTTTCATTGAGAGAGGGAGAATTACAAGTTACATTCAAAAATGTATTCCGCTGAGGTATTTCGTCCATTAAAGATCAAACATGAAGAACGGTTAACATAACATACTAGGATTGTTACTGCGATTGTTTCCCAACATCCATAAACGTAAACATAAATCATGCTATGAATGGTAATCTAATCTACTCTAGTATCAGTTCTTTTTTATAGCAATAGGAACAAAGTTTACACACGTTTAGATTCTTGTCAACAATTGTTGGTTAATATAATAATCAAATCCATAAAAACAAAGATTCATGAGTACACAATAGGGTGGGCCGAAAAAACACTTTTTTTTATTTCGAATTTGTAATAGCGCGGAAAAATTGCGAATTATGAAGACAAAAATAAGGAAAAAAAATTTTTGAAATCGATTGATATCTTCCGATCGCGCATAAGGCCTAAAGTTTGACAAAAAGTAAAAAAACTTCTTTTTCGCGATTTTTTTTTAAATTTTTGAAATGGATGTTTTCGTAATGTAATAGTGCGGAAACGTTGCTAATTATGAAGACAAAAAGAAGGAAAAAAAAATTATCGTAATCCATTGATATCTTCCGATCGCGCATAAGGCCGAAAATTTGACAAAATATGAAAGAAACTTCATTTTTGAGATTTTTTTGAAAACATTTTTAATGAGATGTTTTCATAATTTTTTCGCGCGGAAAAGTTGATAATTATGAAGACAAAAAGAGGGATAAAAAGGAGGAAAAAAAATGATTGAAATCGATTAATATCTTCCGGTCGTGCCTAGGGCCTAAACTTTGACAAAATATGAAAAAACATCATTTTTGCGATTTTTTGTTTAATTTTTTGAATTTGATGTTTTCGTAATACAATAGTTGTAAAGTTTGCTAATATAGCCTTAAAACATTGTGTTTTGATTTGGTTTTGGTCAGTTAATATCTTCCGGTCGCCCATTAACCCCAAAATTACCCAAAATAATAATTAAAAAAAAGTTATATTTTTACGCGTTTTTGGTTTTTGATGAATATTTTTTTGTGAAACAACCGTAGTATTTTTTGAGACAGACTGACAATAAGATAGAAAAACAAACCACAGGTTCGATGTTATCCAGTTGCGAAAAGCCTTAGAAACTCTCATGCGCAGACATCGGGCAGCAATCCAGGCAAAATCGCTCGCCTGGCTATGGCTCTCTTCCACCTTATCGCCGCCTTCCTAGGACCATGTCAGCTGTCTGCGTATATTGTTTTTTCAGTCTGCGTTTCTATGTAGTAATCGCAGTATACTATTATTTAGTTCAATCTAGCTGTTTTCATTTTGAAAATCTTGTAGTCTTCTGTAATGATTTAGTTTCCTGCTGTGTGTGGACTCTGTGATTTAACAAAAAATTATGTAATAACAAGACAAATACTCTAATAACAAGACACATATTTGGCTGCCCCACTTTTGGCACTCCAAACAACTGCCATCAAACTAACTGCCTACTGGCAAAGACACCATTATTAATTTCTAGTGCCAAATTGAACCTCCCTTGAGTACAGCATCTAATGATGTCCTTGTCAGTGGACGGCTTGTTTGATGGCAGTTCTTTTGGAGTACCAAAAGTGAGGCAGCCAAATATTTGTCTTGTTATTAGAGTATTTGTCTTGTTATTTGTCTTGGCAATTACATAACTTTTTCGTTAAATCCCCGAGTTCACACAGAGCAGAAAACTACATCATTACAGAAGACTACAAGATTTTCAAAATGAAAACAGCTGGATTGAACTAGATATAATAGTACACTGCGATTACTACGTAGAAACGCAGACTGAAAAAACAATGTACGCAGACAGCTGACATGGTCCTAAGGAAGGCGGCGATAAGGTGGAAGAGAACCATAGCCAGGCGAGCGACTTTGCCTGGATTGCTGCCCGATGTCTGCGCATGAGAGTTTCTAAGGCTTTTCGCAACTGGATAACATCGACAGAACCTGTGGTATGTTTTTCTATCTTATTGTCAGTCTGTCTTAAAAAATACTACGGTTGTTTCACAAAAAAATATTCATCAAAAACCAAAAACGCGTAAAAATATAACTTTTTTTTAATTATTATTTTGGGTAATTTTGGGGTTAATGGGCGACCGGAAGATATTAACTGACCAAAACCAAATCAAAACACAATGTTTTAAGGCTATATTAGCAAACTTTACAACTATTGTATTACGAAAACATCTAATTCAAAAAATTAAACAAAAAATCGCAAAAATGATGTTTTTTCATATTTTGTCAAAGTTTAGGCCCTAGGCACGACCGGAAGATATTAATCGATTTCAATCATTTTTTTTCCTCCTTTTTATCCCTCTTTTTGTCTTCACAATTATCAACTTTTCCGCGCGAAAAAAAAATATAAAAACATCTCATTCAAAATTTTTTTAAAAAAATTTCAAAAATGAAGTTTTTTTCACATTTTGTCAAATTTTCGACCTTATGCGCGATCGGAAGATATCAATGGATTTCGATAATTTTTTTTCCTTCTTTTTGTCTTCAAAATTAGCAACTTTTCCGCACTATTGCATTACGAAAACATCCAATTCAAAAATTTAAAAAAAAATCGCGAAAATGAAGTTTTATCATGTTTTGTCAAATTTTAGGCCTTATGCGCAATAGGAAGATATCAACCGATTTCAAGAATTTTTTTTTCCTTCTTTTTGTTTTCATAATTCGCAACTTTTCAGCGCTATTACAAATTCGAAATAAAAAAAAGTGTTTTTTCGGCCCACCCTAGTACACAAAACTGCTACAATCCAATAGTTACATAACTTCCTAATAGATGGCGGAAGCTACAAGGACGCAAACCAGAAGTCTGAGTATGAATCTAGTCGAAATGAAATGAACAAAGCTTATGTCTTTCAATATCTAACTTTTTAGCTGCCGGTAAAATTTGAGGTCCAGTTTTTATACATGCTCAATCTCTATTTGTTCGATTGTAACGTACTCAATCCAATGAACATGTCATGGAAGCCGAGCTTGAGGGACAAAAATAAAGAAACGAATGCATGTGAACTAATTTACGGAACCCACTCATGAAAACTTTCTTGAGATAGTCCGGAAAATGAGAACCCTTAAGCAGAATATATTATACATTGAGTACGAGCGACAGACTTACGTAATTCAATAAAGGACAAATGTCTTTCTGCGTACGCACACAAGCATCAGGTAAGAATAGTTCGTTAGGACGTGATGCGAAAAATTCAATCGCGATGGCTTTGACAGAAAACAGGTAGCTAAGATGCGTCAAAAACTAAACATCATGCATAGAATCATTCCAAGTCAAGTGACGTAAGTCGTCTCCACCCGACCATCTCCGATTTGATCGAAATTTTATGCAGGTACAAACATGCTTTTGAAACTTTTTTTACAAATTTTCCGCTTTCAAGAGCGAAATTTGAAGGACCTGGGATCATTAAAAAATGGGCTGCAAAACGGCGGATCAGCGCCATTGTTGGCCGTTTTGGAACTCCCTTTTACTATATTTTTTCTTATAGAATTGATACAGCGATGCGGTCTCATGGACCTGGTCTAGATGGATCTGGACCAGAGGGACATTCAACAACATATTTTTTAAGTGTTCTATATACTCATGATTATAGTGGTCGGAAGTAGCGCGCTACAAGTAGCGAAACTACTGTAGTGGCTACATTTTTGAGTAGTTTGTAAAGTAGCGCACTACTTTTTAAAAAAGTAGAATAGTGAGTAGCGCGATACAAAAAAATTGTAGTTTGTAGCGATTTCTGGAAACTATTTCAAAATGAAATAAATGAATAAAAAAAAAATAAAAAAGAGAGAACGAAGGGGGAAAAAAAGGTTTAATAGACTCTGACTCGTGCAAATCTTGCACGAGTACAGCAGCGAACGCAATGAGAAATAAGAACCATAAAAATATGAGCTGACCCCTTAGATACATTATTTTGAAGAAATACATTCTATCTGTTTCATATCATTGGTTTGTTTGGTATCTTACTTTTTATATTCCTTTAAATAATTTTTATGTTCCTAAATATTCCCTGGCAAGAAATTTAAAATATTGAAGGTTGAATTCTTTCAACTTTTGAATCCTTTTTTGTGGCGAGTATTCGTAAAAATTGTAAAAAAAAAAAACTATAAAGGACAAATTTTAGCAAAAAAAACAGGAACAAAAAGGAAAAGTAACTAAATTCAAAGGCAACTCCTAGTTCTATTCCATATTCGAAATGAGTTAATTTATTAATGTAAACCACTTTTCGAATTTTTTCCGTCAATCCTCAAACGTTGTATGCTTTTTATTTATTTATTTTTAAAAAGTAGCGAAGTAGCGACTACAATTCAAAAGTAGTTTGTAGTCGCTACATTAAAAAAAAGTAGTTGTAGTTGTAGTTAACTACATTTATAACAAAGTAGTTGTAGTTGTAGTTCGCTACAAAAGAAATGTAGTTTTTCCAACCACTGCTTATGATATGTGTCTTGGAAGCTGAAATTCGTACAGGTTAGTTTCAAGGGCATGTCTGCACCTCTCTAAAACGTAGTCCAAATTGGAGATGGTTGGGTGGGGACTAACAGTTCACGTGACAGTTAATGACTCCAATGATGTTTATGCTTTTGCAGTAAACTTTTGTAACCTGTTTTCTGTCAAAACCAGCGCGGCTCAGCTACATAGTAAACCGTTTTAAATGTTGTTCTGTACGCAAATAAATTTTGGGTCTTTATGAAATGATCAATTTAAACATTTAATCTTGTCGTACACAACGTGGTTGAGGCTTTATATGCACAAGTATCAAAAATCGTTTTAACATTACGGGACGGTTTTTCTCAGTTCAATTGTGAAGCAACGGATGGCAACACCATTTGGTATACAAAGTTAAATGATGATCCTGAAGACAAATATGATAAAAAAAAGGGGGGGGGGGTTCTCGTAGAAAATTTGAAAGTTGATGCCAATTTTTAACAACAATTTATCAACATAAATTTATAGAGCACAATTATTCCTGAAAAAATAACACCTTACACGTGACTCTAGTGTTAATAGTCTTCGATTACGAGTTAGGGCCCTGCTCCACATTGACGTAAAGCAGAAAAATAAAGCAGAAACGTAAAATGGATTGTTCCTATGGAAAGTACCCGGATTTTCGGTTTATGCCTTCGGTTTCGGTCGCGTTTTCCGCTGATGTGGAGCAGGGCCCTTAGTGTTTCGTTTTTTTTTTTTTTTTTCTTTCTTTTTTTTCCATGACTATAACTTTCGTTGAAGTATAAATTTATTGCGTGTCAGTAGCGCACCCAGGGTTGTTTTCTGGGAGGGGCTAAGTGGCCCTCCTTCGGAAAGTTTTCGAATTTGAAGTACTGGGGAAAAAACTTCAGTCATTTTTGGTGAAACTAAAAAGGGGGTTTGGGTCTATCTCTCTGAAATTTCCAAAAATCAAATACAAAAAACATCTTTTAAGCACTTTTGTTTGATTAAGGAGTATCATCTTCATGCTTCTGGGAGGGGCTTGAGTCCCTTAGCTCTCCCGTGGGTGCGCTACTGTTGCGTATGTAGAGGGAATAGCTCATATTTACCTTTAATCTGCTCAAAATATTGCAAGTTTGCATGCTCGAATTTAAAAGCAAGGTTGAAAAAGTATAAAGTGAAAAAGAAAGCCTTTTAAAACGCTTTTAAACCGATCACCTCACATAAATTTAAAAAAATAAAATGTATGGCTGCGTAAGATTAGCTTCGAAATTAGTTTCTTAAATTCATTTGCAGAATTAACTTTTTTTTTATCTTTTTTGTCATTGTCTTTGGCTACAATTAAAACACGGAAGTAATTACTTTCTTTTATGTTAATCTGCGTGTTGGCTCTGCACAAACATGGTAGACACTTTCCGAAGAAACAAAACAAAAAATGTTCCTTGACTTCCTCTCTCATTTGAAAAAGAATTTTAATCGCTCGAAGGTCGAAATTGGCACTTCAATTGCTATTTATGAGATTTACGTTGAAGCATTATCTTATTTCTACCGGTTTTTAGTTACAACAATGGTAATACTTAATGAAGCAGTTTGCAAGCCCGCAACATACAATCCAGCGAGTAATGTTTTCTTATGAAGAAAACATCATTTTCTGGATTTATATTGAGATAATCATTAAACATCACTCTTCGAGAAAGTGTGCTAATTCGTTGTAATAGCGTTTACTCTTAGCCGGAAAAGGTCAAAATAAATGCTGTTTGGAAAATCCACTATTGAATAGCGCGCAAATGGCTAAAGTTACTCCATGAACTAATTAAAACTCACAAAATATTTGTTGAATACTAAAAAATATCTGACAGGCTCCCTATGAACCTCAAAAACCGAATAATAGAGAAAGAATGCCGGTTTTTGTATTTAAAAAAAATACAAAATAAATTCCAAATATTTTATTGAGATCAATGGAAGTCTTACATAATGAGTCAGTAAGTGTTCATAAAATGTTTTACCGATTTTGGTGAATATTTAACAGCGCTTTTCTAGCATCAAAAGTTGGGGGAAAATGAAAAAAAAAAAAAAATCAGTGCGGAAATTATTTTTCGAAATCAATTCATTATATAATTAAATAGAACAAATAATCATTGCAATTCTTCGATTATTTTGAAATAAGTATCCCATGTTTCCTGACATTAATTGAAGAAAATTTTTTTTCAAATCTACAAGTTGGAAATTTTTATAATGCGTCATCTATATTGACTATTAAGTATTCGAATAATATCGAACCTTTTTGTCAAGTTTTAGAAGTTTTTTTCTAGCTTGAAGTTAGGCACGAATTCATCCATCTCGCGCTGTCTCACCAAACTTTCATTGCAGTTTAAGATATGTGTTTTACAAAACGTTCAACAGCTAGTTTGTGCGAGATAACTGGGAAATTCTTTGGAAATCGAGTTTGTTTTAATGTTTAACAAATAGAATTTATCAAATCCTTGCTTTCCAATGCTTGAAGGAGGTAACGGGAAAGGGAAAAAATGCCTTGCAGTGCCTTGAGAGATTTTCAATCTCATTAACTGTAGCAGTGACTAGGGCAGATTTTTTGCTTTTAAATCTGTAATGGTGACGTGAAATCTCCAACCAAATCACAAAGGGACCTAATGTGTGATTATTATTAGTCCTTATTTCAAAACACTCTAAATTAAAAACCAACTTGCCGAAATGACTTCATATTTGACTGGAACAGTCGTCAAGAAATTCATTTGGCAAAGGTCAAAAAAATTCAAAATACGCCGTCAGATGGGTGTAGTCGAGATTCGAATTACAGCTACGGAAATTTGCTAATTACTAAGACCTGACATTTTCACCATATTCATGTAATCGTCATAGATTACCTCTGATCTGGCATTAGTCCGTGGAGTTAGTGCAAAAATATTTCACTTCCGGATACCAGTCTGAAATTTTATGTAGGGCTTATATTCACAAAGGAGGGCCAAAAAAACGCCGGGAGACACTTGATCGGAGGTCAAGGTCATTCCTGTGATGACGTCATCAAAATGGCCGCTTTTAAAGGTAAATACGTTCGTTTAACTGCTTAAAACTCCATCATAGATTGAAATATTGCAAAACTCAAATAAAATCATCTGGAAGCTCTTTGAAAGAACTATTTAGAAAAATTTATTTTTGGCAATTTGTTTCCCAAAGCGAATTCGCCATTCTGAACCCTCCCCCCCCCTTTTTTTTTCAGGGATCCAGCTCCTCATGATTTGGATCTTGGAAGCTGAAAATTTGCGCATGTTAGTTTCAAATACATATGTGGCGTCTACGGGGGGGGGGGGGGGGATATGTAGCTCACGAATGTGGTGTGTTCCCGGTGGGGACATAACCAGGGATCCTTGTGATTGAACTAAAAGGCCTCATGGCTCAGGGGCAAAGCTGGGTAGTGTGCTCCCTGAAGTAAGCCACACAACTCCCCCTCAAGTAATGAAGCAGAGAAACGCGAGAGATTTATGTTTGGATCAGATGGGATGCCACGAAGCCAGACTTACTGGCTTAAGCGGCGGGGTCGAGTTGCAGCTACACTGTTAAAACTACAGGTTTCACAAGGTGCCTTTAAGGGTTAAAGCACTAGCGGCACCCCAAAGGAGTGGCACTTAACTCCCTATGCCTTCCTTGAAGGTGCTATTTGCTTCCATGTAGCACCCTATGGGTGTCTTATGGCACCCCTTGGGTAACCCATGGGTCACCCTAAGGAGCCAAATGGCACCTTCAACGGTGCCATAGAAAGTCAAGTGTCACTCTTCATCGGGTGACGCTGGTGCTACAACATTTCACCCTTAAAAGTGCCTTGTGCAAACTGTACTTTTATCCATGGAGCTATTATCGAGCTCAATGACTTTTAACAATGTAGTTGCTTTCGATGTGGAGCTTGTTGCTGCGGCAGATGGCGCCATCTGTTGATCACGTAATGGTTCACCAATATCACAAGCTCTACGAATGTGATGTGTCCCCGGGTTGGGATAGAGCCAGGTTGCGATGCTAACCCAGTGCTTTGACCACTGAACCAAAAGAAGCCTCTTGGATCGGGGGGCAAAGTTGGGTTATGTGCCCTGTGAATTACGCCACACATGTTATCACCATCAAAGTTCATCCAAATCAGAAGTGGTAGGAGTCGATATGTTTTTCAACTACTCCGACTCCACAGTAGGGTGTAACATTAATTTTTTTTTTTTTTTTTTTGGAAATTCATTTGTTCATCAGTTTCGATTTGATAAAAAGTAGTCACTTTTTTCATAGTTAACAAAAAAAAATTATTTTGAAATTGAAAAATATTTAGGTCTTTCGGGATTATCTTGAAGCTCCCAGTTTTTTGTAAGAACGATGGTTAATTAATGTATAAATTATGTGTAAAGCAAAAATAATTATTTAAGTGTAAATATTCTAAAAATATAACTGAGTAGCAAAAATTTGAGATTTTTCATAACTACAGGTGGAAACCAAAAAGTTAAATTTTAGCTCCAATGTAGTTTTATTGATAGAGTACTCCTTGAGTAGTACATTTTTGCACTTAAATAATTACTTTTGCTTCACGCATAATTAATAAATTTTTTTAAACTAATCATCGTTTTTACTGATAAACTTCAAGATAATCCCAGCAGACCTAAATATTTTTCAATTTCAAAATAAATTTTTTTGGTAACTATGTGAATATAGTGACAACTTTTTATCAACTTGAAATTTTGAATTTCCAAAGAAAAAATTTTGTTAGGCACCCTACTCCTTAGCTCTGGTATATAGAAATAACACTGTCGGAACTAGATGCCATACACCGTATAAAGACTCCATCTACAATCTCGAAATCATAAACATGAATTCCGACTTTAAAAAGTTAGAGTGCAAAATTTTACGTATTGAAAACACAAACAAGTGCACAAAACGTATAAAAACGCATGATTAACTTACCTCACCAAATGACGAGCATTGATCCTCGGTTATGTCTAGAGTGAGGTTGCGAACACAAGCATAAGCATAGCGGTAAAAACACCTGTCCGTGGTCACCTGAAATGTTAGAGTACATATTTTGATTGCTTGACAATTTGTGCTTTAAAAAAAATAATAATTCTTATGAAAAACAATACATAAGAAATACAACACCGTGAACACAACAAACACAATAAATATTTAAAAACTGAATAACTTTGAGCTTGAAAAGTGAAAGGTGAAATGTCCAATTTTGCGAGAAAACTGCATATATACATGTTTTGGGGTTGGGAGAAAAAAAAAGTGAGCTTTTGGACGTAAATACATTAGGTAACAGCTTTTATTAGCACTTTTTTTCGGAAAAAATCAATTAACTGATTTTTTTAATTATTCCAAACTGGAAAATGAAAAAAAAATTGCTGATACTGCAGTTTACCTTCGCACGATAAAACTCCAATTATCCGAATTAACTGGACCAGCTAATTCGAACAGTTGGAGTTCTAACGTGGGAAGGTAAAAGGCAGTATCCGCCAATTTTCACTTTTTATTTATGTTTTACTTTATTTACTTATTTATTTTTGTATTTTTTTTTTTCATCTGTTGCACTTTAGCTTTATGGTACAAGCTTGCGCATTTGGTTTTTCCTGAAAATAAAGCACGAAAAATCGCTAAATTCCAATATTTCCCTTCTGTTAGTATGAGATCCAAAACACGTTTCTTTCAAACATCTCAAAAACTTTTTCTGCGGATATAGCTCTTACCTTTTCACGGCTTGAACGGTAACCTGTTTGTAGTCAGCCGGTAAAATCAGATGGAACTCCCACCCCCTACCACACACACAACCCGAAATTGCTTGCTGATGACAATGCAAACTCAACTACGGTAAAGGACTAAAAACCTTTAAGCCTTCTTCTATCTTAAAAGATAGTGGGGAAGATATTGAGTTGAGATAGCGCGTGTGAAACATTTGCACCCTTATCCGAAATTTTAAGGGGGGAGGAGGCTTAAATATTTTAACCAGGATATTTTAGCAGGATATTTTTCCCCTGGTAAACAATTTCAGTTTAGATTAGGGTTGTTAAAATTTGACAATTTTAATAGCTTATTTATTAGTCAGAGGGGACATGATCCAGTTGTTTAAATTTATCAAAATGAATGATGTTGATGGGCTAAATTTTTGTTTAGAAAGCAGGATAAGGGGACACTGTTTTAAGCTATTTAAGACTCAGGCAAACCTAGAGGTGAGGAAAAATTACTATTTCAGTAGCGTTGTGAGCACCTGGAACAGCTTACCGGAGGAGGTTGTTAGGAGTAAGGGAGTTGATAGCTTTAAGAGGGCCTTGGATCTTTATTGGGGATTGTAACATTCGACTAGGACCAGCCTAGTTGGGCCTAGAGCCTGTAGCTGGTCGTCATCTTTTGTATTTGTATTTGTATTAATGGCTGATGGAAAAATGTTTTTAAAATTTTCCGAAAAAAATTGCAGGGTCAGTTCTGGTAAGTTCGTCCGCGGAGCAAGGGCGTCTACTGAGAATGACATGAATACTTACCTGAAGAAGCCTCTGCCACACTTCGAATATGTAGGGTAAATGTCAAATGATAATTTCTATATGAAGAGACCAACCCTGATTTCGATAAATAAAACACAATCAGTAATAACTCAAATGTCTTCTAAAAACACTCTAATGAGGAGATTAAGAAAGTTAATGTTTCGTTTATCTTGTAGTCCTACCAAGCAATTGAAGTCGGCAAATTTAAGTTGTCCCTATATTTAGTAATAGTTATTAATAACATGGATGGTGTGTTTGGATTAACCCATTTATGCCCAGTAGCCTAAAAACGGGAAGCTTGTTAGTTCCTGCATACAAAAACCTGTAATGGGTACATATCTTTTTACTAAAGCTGTTTTTCACTAGTTAAATAGTCCTTCTTCTTGAGAAAACGAGTTAGAGCCACCATTTGGACACCAGAGTTTATTTATTGACAGCTATTTTCAGACAAATCAGTCAAGCAACGACCTAGCATGGGTAGCAGCAGAAAGTAAATGTTTTTGCGAGCTTTTTTTTCATAAAGTTAAACTATTTTAAAATGGTTTGTTTAAAATTGATCACAGATGCCTTGTGTAATGTTACTTTGCAAAAGTAAAGTCAAGTAAGGTCGTATGTTGCTCACATATCTGCCCAGTGTCCCATAAACAGGACGTTAAATAACTTAATAAATATGGAAACGGAAATCTATTTTACGCCTAAAATGTATGTAAACTATTACATGTAAGGGCCCTGCTCCGCATTGACGTAAAGCAGAAACGTAAAATGGATTACATAGCGTTCCTATGGAAAGTACCCGGATTTTCAGTTTCTGCCTTCGGTTTCGGTCGCGTTTGACGCTGATGTGGAGCAGGGCCCTAAAAGTTTTCAGTAGATAAACATTGAAAAAAATTGTAAAAAAAAAAACTTTGGCATAAATGGGTTAAATACTCTAACAAAAGTTTGAAATATTTATAGATATACTGTATTTTTCAACAGGGCACCATCCTTAAGAATGTGGTCTTTGAAAATTCGGGTAAGCACTTATTCCAACTCACCCTACTAAAAGCAAGGAAATATTAATTTCTAGGTGAGGGCTAGAGCGCTAGAGCACCCTTGCCCCCCAATATGTGCGGCGATTGTGTGAAAGACTTACCGTTTTATTCGACCTGTGGTAGGCGTAACAAGCCAATGGGTCGTAAGCCAGTGAGAGAAGAGCTCTGTGCCTGATTTCCGTCTCCGCAGCCACCCATTGTTGACCGTTTGCCGGTGTCCCGTCGTCCCACACCAAGCTATTATTCACGAAAAGTTTTAAGCCAACCCAGAGGTGATCGATGTCAACTGCAAAAAGAAAGAAATACAGTAAAAAAAAATTTTAACGGCCACATCTATTAACGGCCATTTTCTCCTGGTACGATTTTTTTGCCCCAAACACCTAATGTTAAAAGTCCCCCAAGCAGTTGCCACCCAATACAGACCCGCCTTTTAGGAGAATCATGGGGTCAACCTCACCCCCCACCCCAGGTTTTGGGAAATAAGTGGTTTTGAAAGTTGGTTGGCATGTAACTGGGCTTAGTTTTGTGGTTTTTGGGGGAAAATTACATCGAGTAAACACTCTTTGCCCCCCTCTCGAAAAGTTTGAAATGATGGGCCTGACCCAAACCCTCTGCAGGGGCGGATTACAGGGAAGGGCGATCTCCCCTCCCTTGAGGGACTCTCCACCTGTAATTTTTCGATATTAAAGTTCTAAAACGGCAATTTTATACTAGTTTAATGATGTCGGGGAAAGGAGGTTTTGGTTCTACCCCGGAAATGTTTCGGGATTGAAGTTCAAAAAATTTGTGATCAATATTTGTAAATTAGTAACACAGTAAAAAGTAAGTAAAAAAAAGCTTCCCCCCCCCCTCCCTTGAAACATTTCTAGATCCCCCTTGCCCCTTCTCAGGGGTTGGGTCAGGCCTGTCATTTCAAACTCAGGCCCGTCAGTGGGTTCATCATTTCAGCTTTTCAAAAAATATGTGCACTTCCAGTTTTCAATCTTCAGCATTTCGGCTCACGACCAGCTTAGGGAACGGATTGCAACAATTTTGGAGGAAAAATTTATTAACGTCGTTCATTTGAAAAACGTTATTCGTTTGTTGTGAAAACATAGTTTCTAGAATGTATTTGAAAGCTCGAAAAATGATTTGATGGCCTCATTACATGCAGGGTGAAGAGGGCCGTGGTGAAGAGGGCCATGGACATTTGAAGGAGTAGTACACATCGTTCTGTGTTTATTAATTTATGATTATTCTACTTTGAACAACTCTCGTACTGTCCAATATCGAAAAGCGCGCCTAGCATAGTTGAACGGTTCTATTTCAAAAAGGGGTAACAACTTGATAAAGGAAATTCACCATGGCAGAATTCCTGCTCAGTCCGATATTATAGTGAACTCTCACTTATACGCCGGCCCAAGGGACCAACAAAAAAAGGCGCATAAGTGAGAGAGACGTATAAGTGAACAAGCCTATTTAAAGGACTAAAACGCAACATAGTTTCTAATGAGAGAATGAATAAGAATATTTCTATAGAAAATGGACATATTACCACGGTTTGGCAATTACTGTAATGTAACTACAATGATAAAGAGAAAACAAAAATTGTAGCATACCTAATTACAAACTGTTCCCTTTAAAACGATGCATAATAGATAATTGTCCCTCTCCGAACTCTAGTTCATGCGGAAAAAATGCCTTCCGTGAGCAATAAAGGCGAAAGATTAAAGAAGAAAGTGAAGAAAAATGCTTATTTTTTAAAGAAAATAAATTAAATTTTTACATTTTTAGGGAAAATTCGGCGCATAAGTGAAATATTTATCTTTAGAGCGACGCATAAACGAATGATACTATCATTATTTTGCTATGGAATGTGCTGGGACCATTTAAAATCGTCGTATAAGTGAAAAAGGCGCATAAATGAGGCGGCGTATAAGTGAGAGTTCACTGTATTTCATTTTTCTAGAAGTGATTAGGAAGGGAAATAAATGAAAAGAGAGGAAAAAAAAACATTAACGCAAACCAACATGTCAAAGAAAGAAACCCAACGAAAAACAAAAACAAAACAAAACCTCCTCACATTACTGTCCGTCCGTGAGAGCCGCGCCTAGCAATCGCGAACCATTCCACTTAAAGAGGGGTGATAGGTTGTGAGTGGGAACTTTCCGAAGTTTTCAATTTAAAACTTACATTTTTGCTGTCCTTTTAACATATTAAACTAAACTATGTGTATTTGAACTTAGCATTGTTCTCTACGTTGTTTGATACGGATCAAAATGCTTCTATTATTTTTCCCCCT
>JAXGGA010021280.1:0-16856 GCA_038373865.1 Uloborus plumipes | reverse complement strand
TTTAGCTCAGAGAGCTCTGTTCTTTTGAACCAGGCCAAGGGCCGAGTAAACAACTGGTTTTGTACCCCTAGAGGCATCGTTTAACTTGAAGGATTTTGTGACCACGACCCATTTTACTTCGCCCAGCCACCATTAGTAACGACGGTGGAGTACTCCTCGGCTAGGATCAAACCCGGGACACCCCGGTTACGAGTCCGACGTCTTATTGATTGGGCTGACCACGGCCCCATTGCCACTGTCAAACTGTTTATCGTTGCAATGCTTGTGATAATGCTCTCCACCCCGATTGCTACGAAGTTGATCATGTATGACCTTGGATAATCAGGTTTTTGTTAAATTAAAAATTTTTTGATTGATTTTTAAAAAACATTTTTTACTTTCTTCCAAAGTTCTCTGCACATTTCAAAACCATATCAAAGCTCATACAAATTTTAGATGTCTAAAACGCATTGAAACTGCGGAATTGTATCAAATAGAACTACTTAGCATCCGTACCCCTTTTCCGCTGACGTTGCGTCAACGCAACACCCTATATTTCTAAATGTAAGTGGAATTTTGTTCTTTTTGCAGCATAATACTATTGTATGGGCTCAAAATAGTAACTTTTATGATTTGTATCAAAAACAAATAATGATTTCGAGTTTCGGCGGTTAATGGGTTAAGTGGATCTTTCAGTGAAAGATGCTAGAGATCCGTTGTCCGCCGCAGGAGTTTATAAGATCCCCTGTTCCTGTGGATTAGTTTATATCGGGACGACAAAACGGAGCGTTAATACAAGAATCAAAGAGCATCAGAGAAATTGCCGGCTGGGTCAGACTGAAAAGTCGGCTATCGCGGAGCACACTTTCAGTAATGGAATACATGATATAAAATTCAAAGAGGCCAAAATAGTTTCACGGACTTCAAATTATTTCCCCAGATTGAATAGAGAGGCCATTGAAATTTTCAAACACCCAAATAATTTTAACAAGAAGGAGGAAGAAGTAAAAGTTAACAAGCTTTGGCATCCAGTCATCTGTCAATCTCGAGCCGGAAGGTAGAGGGCGCTGCGTTTTCAATTTAAAATCTTGCAGCAGTTCGAAATTTCGCATCAGTCGCCAAATTAATCAACGACACCCACTGAAGATGACCGCCGCAGTTGCGATCGAAACGTATGGATTAAAGCCATTTAGACCATGGCACAACAGCCCGGAATCCTTAACTAGTATTTACTCCGGCCGTGAAAGCCTTCATTCTTATATTATTAGATTATTGACATTATATCTATCTTTTTTATGTAAAGAAAAATATTGTGCATAAATTAATAATAAATAGCAAGGCCAGCTAGCTATATAAGTGATTCTCACACATTTTCTTTTTTTTTTTCGCATTTTCTTTTTGTTTAAATCATTATTTTTAAATAAATATTTCGCTTCACAATTCCCCCTTCATACATTCAAAGTCAATATCTCCAGCATAATTTAACTCAAAATGTTCTCCGCCGCGGTTGCAGTGACAAACGGAATCCTTAAATTGGAAAAACTGTGAGGAGTTAATTCGTTTGTTAAGTCAAGGGGAAAAGTAACCAACACGATAATAACAAATCAAGCGCAGAGAGTTATTAATGATGCACCATTTTCTTGAGCAAACAAAAGAAGTCAATCTATTTTTAAGATTAATTATCCTACAATTACGGATTAAAAGTACGATAAGCGAAAAATTATCTTCTACAAGCTACGAAAGCGCTTGTGCTTGCTAATGACTTAGATTTTTAGGGAGTTTAGACGGTGCTTGCAGATAAACTAAAACTCTGTTATTAAGCCTCAAAAATATTTCCTCGGTGTAAGATTAATGTAAGCGAATGGAAATTTTTCATTTCTGAAAGAAAAACCTTTTTCTCACTTCAAAGCTAGTTTGCCAAGTTATGTGATATCCTTAGGGTAATAGTGGCTGAAAATTGGCTGCGTTAAGCTTTATACATAATAATAATAACGCCGCAATTTGTTTAGGATTTAAATTACGTTTTTCACAGAAGTCTTGCTATTAAATGAGAAAGTTGAAAAAGGAAATATTTGTGGAATAATAAAAATATGCCTAGACTTCAATTCTTTATTTATTTAACCAAAAGACAAATAGATAGATATTTAGATAGATAAATAGATAGAAAGAGAGAGACAAAAAAAAAATCTTGTTAATTGAATTAAACTTTTGCGTAAGAATATATCTAAAATTTAATGACAAGCAGAATGTTGAAACTGGTTAATAGTAAGCATTCAATACTTTACTTTATATTTATAACTTTACTTTATATATATACTTTATATATATATATTACTTTTATATTTGTAAAGAACGTGAACTTTATCTTTTATTCAGAATTATATATACGCATACATACATACAAACAAACTCACAGTGGAAACTAATAAAGGCGTATTAAAAAAACATCTATTGTTGCACGAAACAGCCTGCAGAGGCTTCAAATATGTTAGGTCCTTTCTTCGTTGCATGATTTTTTGAAGAACATGAACTCTACTTCTATGAAATACAGTTCAATTTTGAACATTTCCAGAGATAGTATTTGTGCGATGGTATTTTGTTTCGGTAACGGACGTATCTTATGAGATACGTCCGTTACGAGGAAAATGCTAAAATTGCAATATTTTTTCTTTGAAATGTATTTGTATTATATGGTAGTAAAAACTACGGTCTTCATTAAGTTCATTAAAAAAAAAAATATTTCCTAGTCTTTGTAAGCTGTTTTTTAAAAAACTGATACGTCTGTTACCTTGGAATTGCCCTATACTCTGTTAAAAATAATGTTGTTTTTATAGTATAAGGCAGCTAATTTGATAGTAATAAACAAAAAATTGCTAATTTTATAGTGAAAAACTGTAAAATTTCTCATTTTACAGTAATTAATTGTAAAAGTTTTAATTTTACAGTTTCTTACCTTGCATTTTAGTTTTAAACTGGAACCTCTGCTGCCAGAATTATACTGTTGTTTTTACAGTATGATACAGCTAAATTTTACGGCAATAAACTGTAAATTGCTAATTTTACAGTAGAAACTGTAAAATTGCTAGTTTTACAGTTTAGTACTGTGCATTTTGCCGTTTTAAATTGAAACCTTGACTGTCAGTGTTATACTGTAAAAACAACACTTCATTTTTTGCAGTGTGGTATTTTGTCGCCGTAACGGGCGTCATTTTATAGATACTATATGTTACGGAGAAAGTGCTATTATTTCAGTATTGCTTCCGAAAATCTTCAAAATGCAACTGTATTATATGGTAGTAAAGACCATGTTCTTCATTAAGTTCGTGAAATAAAGCAAAAATTGAACATATTTTTCGTTTTTGTTGGCTGTTTTGTAAAAAACTGATACGTCTGTTACCGTGGAATTGCCGTACAGCATTTTTCTATACTCTGTAAAAAAATTCCTTGAAATTTTACAGTAAAAGTTACTGGCATGCATGTTGCCAGTAATTTGTACCGTGAAATATTCTTTTACTGTAAAATTTTACGGAAGAGAAAACGAGAATTAAAAAACGCGAGATACGAACGACAAGTATCGAACCCGGGACCCAATTTTTCACACTGCGTTACTAGCCACGGTACCAGCAGATGAGACACATGAGGAGAACGGAAATAGGGTGCCATCTGCATCTCACAGTAAGTCACGTGGTAATCAATTGGCGCTGCAATCGCAATTTTTTTATCGGTATAATTCACTGTAAAACATTTCTGTACGGTAAACGCTACATTTTACAGTAACATTTACCATAAAAGCTTCCTGAATTTTTAACACTGTATGAAGTTTCTCCAATCTGCTTTTCAATTTTTGAGTTAGGGTATGTTTTTCAAAACTCTAAACTCGCTTGTAGCTTTTCTTGACGAGTGATTACTTTTACCTTCAATATTAAAGGTTATTTTTGGATAATTTCCAATAAAAACAAAGAATGCTAATCAATACTTCGCAAAGAAACGCACCTGGAATAGAAACGGAACATGAAATATCATAATAAATCCAGCTACTCTGAATTATCAGACGGGGATGGAATTGAATCAAACTTTCTAATCTCGTTTGCTGGGAAATTACCTTTCTTTGCCGGAATAGTCGACTTAATGGATATTTAACTATGCTGCCAGATTCGAATGGAATATTATACGGGCTTATCAGCAAGGGAGCTTCAAAAAAAGAAATCTAGAAAATTTCATTTCAGTCTCGCAGGGTATTTTTGCCCGTATGTATCAATTTTTCTAAATGCCTTGTTACTTTTTTTTTTCTTCAGGGGGAAAAGTGCAATGTCTAGATACAATCGACAATATGAAAAAAAAAATCATGTTTCAGTAAGATTTATGTGAAAAATATTTATAACTTTATAGAATTTCAGTATACAGATATACCGTTTTTTTTTATGTCTTCTAATAATAGGTTCTGTCTATACATTGCAAAAGAGAATCTAAAATAAATTCTAAGACCAAAAATTAGATAGTACAATATACAGATTTAAGTAAAGCAAATTTGCCAATGGGCTAGTCCTTAACCCTACACTGCATGATTTTTTGTTCTTTGAAAGACATATATATGTAGTTTAGTGCAATTAGAAAACATTGGAACACATTAAAAAAATAATTTTGATGATAGATGGTTACATTTGCTTTAAAGATACTTAATACTTGCTTTTCATGTTTGAGTTGCCTTATGCATGGTCATAAAGAAAAATAGTCCATGTATCCAATTGGCAACGCTATGCAGTGTAGGGTTAAATAGTGAATTGGTTCTAACGCTCTGGGAAAAAAGCCATCAACAGTTTGTCTAAGCCAGTGTTTTATTACTTATCATTTTAGTTTCGTCAAATTTTGTATTTTCTCACTCATTAAGCTAGTAAAATTTGAAAAAAAAAAAAGTCTACGTGTCTAATTTAACTGCTTAATATCATCGCAAGGTATAATCTGCAGAAAATCTATTTTTTTTCTTTTAGTTTTCTCTAAATTTTCTGTGGGTTTTTTGAAGCATGATCTTAATAAACTTTTTAATTACAAAAGTATTTTAATGACACATGCAAATTTTTTAAACTTAGTTTTTGGAAGATATTGTTTGAACTTCTCGTAAGCATCTGCGTGTGAAATCTGAACCCCAAACAAATCAATTTACCCAAACAAATCAATAATGCTAGAAATAAAATGTTCACTTCAAAAAGTTTGGAAAACTGGCGTGAGCCAAAATATAGTATTCTAAGTTTGGTTTTAAGGGGTCACAGTACCTCAAAAATAACCAAACGACCAAAAAATTTTTATTGCTTATTTCAAAAATAAAGGTTATTCAAAACACCCGGGAAAAAATAGCATTGCTCTATCTCAATTATTTGAAAAGTTATGATGGACTTTAGGGCATTCACGCTATCAGTTCGAATGGAAAAGCAAAATTTTAAAGTGCTTTTTTTCAATGATCAGTTTTTAGTGTTTCCATGTTACTGGAATCGCTAAAGATTTTTTTCTATTAAAGATACAGCTTTCAAAGAATATTTTTTGTACTCAGAAATATATATTTAACAGAACTGTGCATTGAAGAAGCATTTTATCAATTATTAATTTTTTTAGAGCTTGATAACCGATGATATTGTTGGCAGACAAAGAAAGAAAATTCAATGATTTAAAATGTTTATCTGTTGCCAGGTTCTATTTGTTAACAATTAAAATACTTGTAATTGATTTAAGTATAAGGATTGTAAAGGGGTTTTCAATTTTTTCTCTTTATTCCGCTTTTATGAGTAGCAAATTTTACTACAATTATTTTTTTTACTATGTCTTTTCAAAAACCTTTTCATGTCCGTGTTTACTCTGTCTTTTCAAAAACAATTAAATGTAGTTAAATTCAAAATGCTTTTTGACAACACTGCAAAAAATAAACTGTTGTTCTGACAGTATAATACTGGCAGCAGAAGTTCTAGTTTAAAACTGTAAAATACACGGTAATAAACTGTAAAACTAGAAATTTTACAGTCTATTACTGTAAAGCAGCAATTTTAGTTTATTACCATAACTTTACAGTTTATTGCCATAAAATTTAGCTGTGTTATATTGTAAAAACAACACTCTAATACTGGCAGCAGAGGTTCCAGCTTAAAACTGTAAAATGCACAGTAATAAATTGTAAAATTAGCAATTTTGCAGTTTATTACTTCAAAATTTTTTTAATTTATACAGTTTGTTACTATAAAATTAACTGTATTATACTGTAAAAACAACATCTTTTTTTTTTACAGTGCATGGTACTTCGTTTTAATATAAGGTCGGTAATCAGGATCAGAGTTTTTTTTATTATTTTTAATTTACTCTTAGTACTTGTTTTCGGTAATTACGTTACGTCATATACCCTAGCAGCACAATCTCATCGACCGATAATCGGTCATTCACCGAAACCCGATGAAATTCTCATCGGCTGATGATCGGATTCGATGAGTTCTCATCGGGAATTACTCCACTATGTCTCATCGGCCAAACAGAATCCGAGCAGCAAAATCCGATGAGTTTTGCTCGAAATACGATGAGATTTGGAGCAATTTACGAGTAGTGCAGTTCCGTGGCGATTAATTTAGGATCAATTTTGGATGCTCTGCTTATTTTCATCGGAAAAGTCGATCGGAAGGATATCGCTTTCCGATGAAAAGTAGCCATCGAAAACCGTGCTCGGATACTGATCGGAACGATGTCATCGTGCGTTACGGGATCAGTTTACGAGGAGTTAGATGATCGACCGAGTAAAATCCGATGAGTTGATGCTACTTGGGTAACGGTCTCACCATTAAAAACATCTCGTGAGTGAGCCTCACAATCCAGTCGTGCATGAATTTCTTCACTTTGGAACTTTATAACTTGCAATTAAAAATGTGAAAAATAAAACATCAAGATAAATACTAAATTTTTTAAAAAATTTCACGACTCTAATAAGCTCCAATATGCATCAAAAATTCCCATTTAGTTAAACGAACCTTAATGTGCTTTCTTACACCGTTGTAAGGATTCAAGAGCAAGTTTAAAGTAGACTCAAAGAACATGACACGCGAGAATTACTCAGTTATTGTACTTCCCTTTCTTCAATTTTGAGATTGTCTGGGAAGTTTTTTAAATGTGAAATTTGATATTTATACGGTTCTTTAACAAGTTTCAAAATGTCATCAAAGTTATACTGCAAATTAAGTTTTCGTAAGAAAGTGCAATTACGCTAAAAACTTTTTTAATAAAAGATAGTTTGTTACTTCTGAATTATACATAAGGATGTGGCTGGCTTTGATGTAATAAAATGTGCAGCCTCTTGTTTTGAAGTTTGTATTTTGCATCTGAGTTCTTCTTTGTGAGCATAAACTATTCAAATTATTTCGTTTGGAATTCTATTAATTATCTCATTTACTACACATTTTCTTTGGGTTAAGATAGCTCAAGGAAAATCTTCGTGGTCAGCTGATGCACTGTAAAAAAATGTTGTTTTTACAGTATATAAAACAGCTATTTTTATAGTAATTTTACAGTAATAGACTGTAAAATTGCTAATTTTACAGTAGTAAACTGTAAAATTGCTAGTTTATAGTACTAAAGAGTAAAAATGCTATGTACTTTAATTTATTATAGTGCATTTTACAGTTTTAAACTGGAACCTCTGCTGCCAGTATTACACTGTTGTTTCTACAGTACAATATAGCTAATTTTATGGTAATAAACTGGAAAATAGATAATTTTATAGTAATAAACTGTAAAATTGTTGGTTTTACATTTATAAACTTTAAAATAGCTAGTTTTACTATTAATTGTTGCGATTTTACAGTTTTAAACTGAAACCTTAGCGTTCAATATTATACTGTTAAAACAACAATTTATTTTTTCCAGTATGTTGCTAAGCAGAATTATTTTCCCATAGCTCTTTGGTACCCAATTTTCCATTATGGTAATTACTCAGTTTCAATTAGCAGGGGCGGGGACAGGGGGGGGGGGGCGGAGGTAATAGTCGCCAGGTAAAAGATTGAAAAATCGTGTAGTGCATTCGGGATTCTAATTTAGAAGCTTAAATTTTCCTGAATTGGAGTTTCAAAGACATACCGGATTTGCCATTGTTAAATTGAAACTGTCAGGGACAGAAAATAATAATAATCCATCTGTCAAAGTTTGTACGATTTTAAAAAATATATTTTTGAGCTCATTTGTTAGTGGAAAGTCCCAATACTTACGCGATGAATTGTTAACAAAAACTATTGTCTTTTTTTTTTCTAATTTCCGGAAAATAATGTTTTCTTTTTACGTATTTCCCAATTCTTCGTGAAAGTGATTTTTAGAAACATGACTCTTACCTGAAAAGAACATCAACCAAAGAATATATGCAAAAATGTTTGGCTTTCGTTGTTACGAGCACTATTTAGGCGGTAGTCCGATTTAGCTCAGAGTGCTCTGTTCTTTTTAGAGCCAGACCAAGGGCCGAGCAACCTCTTGGTCTAGCACTCTCAGAGGTATCGTTTCACTTGGAGGACTTTGTGACCACGTCGCCCAGCCACCATTAGTAACGATGGTGGATCTCTGATCGAACTAGGGTCGCACCCGGGATCCACCAGTTACGACGATTTACCCATCGGGCTACCACCGACACCATTCACTGAGTTAAGTTTCAATTCATTTGCCAACAAATGTAACGAAAAGAAGCTAGCTAAGAAGAGATGTAATGTTAATGGTACATAAATCAATGTGTCATGCATAAAAACCAATATTTTATAAAAATGTATTTGTTAAATTCGCATTAACTCTTAGTTTAAGAACAAATCAAAACTAGGGAAAAAAATACTTGATTAACAAAAACCTTAAAATTTGATAACAAATAAATTCGATCGTAAATAAAACATTTGAGGAAACGCAACGTGAACTAGACTAACAATGAGAATAGTGTCCTGGATTTCTAGTTATTCACATGATTTGTAGAAGTACAGTCGAACCCGCTTAATGGAATATCGGTTAATGAAATATCCCGCTTAATGTAATAGGGGAAGACCGCCTATATTGGACCCCCTAAGAACAGGAGGCCTGTGTCGCTCAATGTGAAGCAAAACAAAAATACAAAATAGGGCATCGTGAGCTAAATTTAATCAGGAACCGACCTAGGAGCTTATATTTTCTAAAAATATGGAAATTATTTTTTAAAAAATTATGTTACAAAAAGTTGCAAAAGTCCAATTTAGGAATATATGCGCCTATATTGAACCATGCGCTTCCTAAATTGGACCGTGCAAGGAAATCATAGAATAATTTATATTTGAACTATATAGCTTTTTTCCAGGATTTGCAATAGAATTTCTTTTGCTTCGGTCTCACTTAGTCAGTGTTGATAAACTCACCGATGGCATTTCATACACTTAATCATGTTTTGCACTTTATTTCTATGGCGAATATTGCAATAACTGTTTTGTGCTGTTTCTTGCTTCTTCTTGTGACTTTTTCTGTTCTATGCTTCTTTCATACGGCGTTAGAATGATTGCTGAGATAGCCTTCCTTTTTGTTCTTTCTATTTTTTAGGTAAGGTGATATGTAAGCCGGGGCTTTACAAAACCATAGTTGGAGTTGATAATCATGCTTTGATGAGAACTATCCGCTGATTCTGAAGAGCTTGTACTAATTTAAGTCGTGGCTAATTCTTGTACATAGTGTACAATAGTACAACTTACACTATTGAGAGCTATGTATTTGTTTAATGAGAACTATCCGCTGATTCTGCAGAGCTTGTAATAATTTGAATCATAGCTAATTCTTGTGCATAGTGTACAATAGTACAACTTACACCGATTATGTGGCCGCTTCACTTTGAGTAGTTTTATCTAGACAACTTACTGCTAACTCTGATGCAGCCAATTCAATGTCATTAAACATATGTCAATTAACAGGCCAAACTCCTGTTCTTTAGAATCTACTTACAGCATTTGCCCTGGCCTTGACTGCGGTTTATTCATAAGAGTCCTGTTCGATATTGGGAAATGGATCTCATTGGATGTTCTCTCATCTATGTATACTTACTGCTCCAAACTGGTGTTTACCTTTCTACGTCAATATATTTTGAGGCTTTTAGTTAGTGAAAAGACCGGCTTCATCTACATTGAACATTTTAGTAGTATATAAATTGAAGGGTCAGGGGGAAAAACCACGGTAGTCACATTTGATTGATTTTGAGAAAAACGAAATTTAAACTTTACAAACTCATAAACTTCCCCAGTATACTTGTTCTAAAATGACAATAATACATGGACTACAGTGTTTTTTCACGAATATTGCATATACTAAACGAAATTACACTTTTTTTTTTAACAGGTGGTAGCATCAGTTTAAATTCAACAAAAAGTGGACTACCGTGGTTTTTCCCTCTGACCCTTCAATTGTTTCTTTTAAAAATCTTTTTGAACAAATCGAAGAATTTCATATTTTCTTTTTCGGTAAACCAGCATAAATTTTACTTAAACTAATAGCTATGTTTAACAACCTGAAACTGCAGTCTAATGGGAAAAGAGAAAAAAAAAACATACATTTTTAAAATTAGCTGCTACTCGAAAATGTGCTTGATAAAAAATGAATATCGTGAATAGGTGTTAAAGTATGCTTAAAATAATCTAAACTACGCTATTTAATCAGATGAGTCACTTACTTTATGCTAAACTTAACAAAAAGTCTTGCTTAAAATCATATTCTTAAATTGGACCACTGGTCCAATATAGGAAAATTTTTTCGGTCCAATAAAGGAAAACATGCCATTTTTTATTCTTCAGCTTATTTCTCTGTCAAAAAATATCACAATCGCGCATGTAAATACATAGATGTAATCCTTATTAAACACAGATTATAATGCTATAACAGCAGTTTATCTCAGATTACAAGTTTTAGTACTATCTTACTAAGTACAAGTCCGCAAAATAAGATTTTACACGTTTTCAACATAAATCATGCCGTAACTCACGCTACGCAGTTCGCAGACTGGTGAAACTTCATACACATTGATTTTATTCCTAAAGCTTTATATTTCTACCATTAAAGTGTATCATAGATCTCTGTACTAGATTTTAGGCCCGAGGTCCAATTTAAGCAGTGGTCCAATATAGGCGGTCTTCCCCTACATTCTCAATGTCCCGAACCGTAGTAAATCATTTCTGTGTTAAATTTCCCGGTTAAAGGAATATCATGTTAGGAAGCAATCCCGGTTAAAAGAATAATTTTTAGCCACGCTGATGTCGATCTCCTTCCATTTCCAACCCTTTTTTCCGGATTTTTCCTCCAGTAAAGAGCAATAATGATTGTAAAGCTTATGGACGGCTTCCAAATAATGTTTGTCACTTCGTTGAAAGGGTGCAGGGGCAAGAAAAGCGATTTCTGGAATTTGAAAGGAATGTTTCCCTAGTGTTGTATACTGTTTGTCGCCCCCACTGTGTATCGTTCCTTCTGCTTCAGAGAATGAACAATAAGTTTCGAATAAGCTAAACCTCTAGGGACCCAAAGGAGAGATAAGAGAATAAAGGAGTAATGGGCAAACCTACAGGTGTAAAGGACCGGGGAAGAAGACGAGGCTGTGACGAATCTCTTCCGAGAAGCGCAACGACAAGTCTACTTTGATGTTCTGAAATCATTTTGCAATTTTGCTTCGGCTGTGCATGTGCTTGTCTCTTCATAATGTCTTCTAAGCGAAAAGATCGTACTTTGAAAGAAAAAGTGAATTTTATTGAATATTCAAATGCTAATGTAAATGTACGCAGTTACAACTTGAAAAAAAGTTCGAGATATCGCAATCTCAAGTTTCGAAATTGTTGAAAAATAAAGAAAAAATTCTAAACGACTGGAAATTAAACAAAAACCTTAATCAAAAGAGAAAATACACAGGTAAGAATCAGAAATTGAAGATGCTGCTCTCCTTCGCTGGTTTGCTGAGAAACGGGCTTGTAACGTTCCTGGTCATTTAATAAGGTCATTTTTAATTGAATTTCTAAATTTTAATATGTTTAAAGTATTATTAATTAATATATTTAAATTACCATTAATTAATATGTCTAAAGTTAATCTTTATATACTTGTTGATGAATATACTTGTGGTTAAGGCAAATTTAAATGCTTTCTTGGTTTAAATGCAAGTTGGAACGTCGTGTGGATGGAATCCCGGATAATGGAATATCCCGCTTATTAGAATAATTTTCCGTGACAAATTGGCTATTCCATTAAGCGGGCTCGACTGTACATTGCAAAAAATGAGCAGTTGTTTTTACAGTATAATACGGGCAGAAGAAGTTCCAATTTTAAACTAAAATACACTAAACCAAAATAAAAGTGTGTGGGGTCCATACCAGATTTTTTTCTTTCAAATAAAGTTTCTCTCCACTAGAAGACAATATTTTTCACGATTTCAAAGATACACAAGCCAAACTTGGCAGACGACAAACAAAAATGCAGCAATGAAATGATTTTATTTAAATTGTTTCGTTTTCTTTTAATTACAGTTGCTTTCATACTAACAGACGATAGTTTTTGCAGTTTAATCCCTAGCTGTTGCATTTTTAATAGTACAGTCGAACCCGCTTAATGGAATATCGGTTAATGGAATATCCCGCTCAATGTAATACATTCTCAATGTCCCGAACCGTAGTAAATCATTTCTGTGTTAAATTTCCCGGTTAAAGGAATATCATGTTAGGAAGCAATCCCGGTTAAAAGAATAATTTTTAGCCACGCTGATGTCGATCTCCTTCCATTTCCAACCCTTTTTTCCGGATTTTTCCTCCAGTAAAGAGCAATAATGATTGTAAAGCTTATGGACGGCTTCCAAATAATGTTTGTCACTTCGTTGAAAGGGTGCAGGGGCAAGAAAAGCGATTTCTGGAATTTGAAAGGAATGTTTCCCTAGTGTTGTATACTGTTTGTCGCCCCCACTGTGTATCGTTCCTTCTGCTTCAGAGAATGAACAATAAGTTTCGAATAAGCTAAACCTCTAGGGACCCAAAGGAGAGATAAGAGAATAAAGGAGTAATGGGCAAACCTACAGGTGTAAAGGACCGGGGAAGAAGACGAGGCTGTGACGAATCTCTTCCGAGAAGCGCAACGACAAGTCTACTTTGATGTTCTGAAATCATTTTGCAATTTTGCTTCGGCTGTGCATGTGCTTGTCTCTTCATAATGTCTTCTAAGCGAAAAGATCGTACTTTGAAAGAAAAAGTGAATTTTATTGAATATTCAAATGCTAATGTAAATGTACGCAGTTACAACTTGAAAAAAAGTTCGAGATATCGCAATCTCAAGTTTCAAAATTGTTGAAAAATAAAGAAAAAATTCTAAACGACTGGAAATTAAACAAAAACCTTAATCAAAAGAGAAAATACACAGGTAAGAATCAGAAATTGAAGATGCTGCTCTCCTTCGCTGGTTTGCTGAGAAACGGGCTTGTAACGTTCCTGATCATTTAATAAGGTCATTTTTAATTGAATTTCTAAATTTTAATATGTTTAAAGTATTATTAATTAATATATTTAAATTACCATTAATTAATATGTCTAAAGTTAATCTTTATATACTTGCTGATGAATATACTTGTGGTTAAGGCAAATTTAAATGCTTTCTTGGTTTAAATGCAAGTTGGAACGTCGTGTGGATGGAATCCCGGATAATGGAATATCCCGCTTATTAGAATAATTTTCCGTGACAAATTGGCTATTCCATTAAGCGGGCTCGACTGTACTATGAAAAAAATCGTCAGCACAACAAGCATTTCAAGCGCTCTTTTTCTCAAAGTGATTTCTTGTTTTGATGCAAAGTACAAAGCATTAACTGATTTGTAGTAATTTTAAAACATCTGGTGTGCACTCCACACTACTTCCTTTTACGTTTAAATTCCATAATAAATGCCTCAAGTGTTAAAATAGTGCATTAGAGTGAGCAAGATAAGAATTCAAACATTTACACCCCCAGTTTGTCACGAATCAATGCAAAATAATGTTTTACAATGATTTATTTTCTAAATATCGCCGATTTTAACATGATTCAGTGATTTTTTTGCAAAATGTGCCCAATAGCGCCAAATTGAATCCAAATTTAAAAAAAAAAATTTTCGCCAAATTTGTCGCCAACTTGGCGGCAAACACTTGGCGACCAAAAGTTTGGCGATATATCGCCAAGTGGTTGCACCAAATCATATCACTCAATCTGCATTAAAATTAGCATTGATTTACCCCACAAATGGGTAAAAGACCCCCTTGGGAACATTTGAATGCAACCACAAGGGGAGGTGCACAACGACCACCCTCAGAGCCTACATACCAAACTAGAAGCTTCTACGGCATATAGTTTTTGAGTTATGCGACATACATACATACATACATACATACAAACATACATACGCACATGCATACGTACATACAGACGTCACAAGAAAACTCGTCGTAACTAACTGGGGCATGGTCGAAAAGGATATTTCGGCTGTATATATGTTAGTAGGTACATATGCATGTGCTGATAGGTCGAAAAAACTACTCAACATTCATTCGGGGGGGGGGGGGAGTTGAATCAAAATTTAGACCGAATTTTGAGTGAAATTTTCTTTGTGATCGCAATACTTTCTTTACTAAGTAAAAGAAAGTAAAAATGCCTGAAGAATCATCAAGTTTTGCTTCATATTTTCCATAATACAATACAGTTCATTATATTTTTAAATTATATTTTGCGTTCGTTTATATTAAATCTATATCAAGTGGATACACGGTATTTATGTATATTTTTAAATAAAACATATCATTCACAATGCAATAATACAGGGTTATTCTAAATGATGGACCCCTTTTTAAAGATTCATATTTATAAAAGTACAAACCCGAAATGAACAATCTTTATTGCAATGGAAAGATGAAATTTCAAATTTTTTTAGTGCAAAATTTTTTTCTGAAGCTGCAAAAAGAGGGCGCACCAGTAGAGTTTGCACCGAATTAGATTATAATTTGATTTACTGGCGCAGCTGAAGAAAATGGCGACCGTAGACCAAAAGGTTTTCTGCGTTCTTCAGTTTGTAAAAACTGCGTCACAAATTTTAGTGCAGCGAATATTTCGAGCCAAATTTGGAATTAAAGTCCCAACTAAAAGAAGCAAAAGCCGTTGCTTTAAGCAGTTTCAAAAGACTGGTAGTGTTTGTTAAAGGAAAAGCAGAGGAAGACCGCCTGTGGCACAAGAAGTCATGTTTGCCGTACAGCACGCGGTGGACACATTGAACATTTATGATTATATCTGAAAAAAAAATTTCAAATCTCCTCTTTCCGTTGATATAAAGAATGTTAATTTTCGTTGAAAACTTTAATAAATATGAATTTTTAAAAAGGGGTCCATCATTTATAATAACCCTGTATATTTCGTAATAACATATCTACTCCGCATGTTGTCGAATATGTAAATACTGGACATTTAGTAGCATACTGTGCAGTTACTGCCGACTGCCAGTCAATTCCGCATGACAATTAGAGTGAAAAGGGCAGGTAAACGGCAGTATCTGCTTTACCTCTCTATGCGCTTGCAAAATCAAAATTCAATCGATTACCCGAAAAATATATCGGTATAAACATATAGTATCGCCTATGTTCGAAGTTCAATGTTTTATTGATCTTTGTGGGAAATCAAAAACGCGTTTCTTCAATTATCTCGAAAACTCATTTTTGCAGATACTGCCCTTTACCTGCCCACGGCAGTACTGGCAGCAGAGGTTATAGTTTAAAACTAAAATACACGGTAATGCACGGCAATTTCACAGTTTATTACTGTAAAATAAGCAATTTTTACAGTTTATTACCATAAAATTCGCTGTATTATACTGTAAAAACAACATTCATTTTTTACAGTGTAATTATATGACTCTTAACATTTCTGGGAGAAATCAGTTTCTTTCAACAAAACAGACAGCACATTACTCCTCCTCCGAAAAATGCCAGGGAGAAAATAAATTTGTTTTCCTAAAAATGTCACAACGGGAGTACGATCGTCGAGTCTCAACACTTGAAAAAGAGCCATTAAAGAGTCAAATAGGCTGTTGAGGTCAATGGGCTTAACAGCTCTGAAGTATTAATGGCCTAAAACGTGGCCATAAAGGAGGCCTGAGCCGCATTCGTAATTAAGGACCGTTACTTGAATTGCTGTCGCGAGAATTGTAATAAGAGTGGTTCTTGGGAGGAAGTTTAGAATGATCCTTTATACATTAATGTGTGTGATGGTGTGATTTGGAGAAACTGAAATTTGAAGCTGAGAAATTATTTCAAAAGAGATCAACGTGATTACACTGTAAAAAATGAGTTGTTTTTACAGTATAATATAGCGAATTTTAAAGTAATAAACTGTAAAAATTGCTAATTTTACAGTAGTAAACTGCAAAATTTCTAATTCTACAGTACTAAACTGTAAAATTGCTAATTTTAAAGTTTATAACCGTGCGTTTGAGTTTTAAACTGGAGCCTCTGCTGCCAGTATTATACTGATGTTTTTACAGAACAATACAGCTAAATTTTACGGCAATAAACTAAAATTTCTAACTTTACAGTAAGAAGCTATAAAATTGCTAGTTTTAGTTTCTTATTCTGCATTTTACAGTTTTAAATTGGAATTTCGGCTACCAGTATTATCCTGTAAAAACAACCGTTCATTTTTTGCATGTTAGAACTTTGTAATAATAACTTGAACGACCCGATAGACGTTGTTCTGATTAAATATTGCAAATTGAAAAACTATGGAAAAAATTTAAGAAACTATAAATTATTTGAACTGTTAAAAAAGTATGCAAAAAGTAAATGCTTTTAAATTACCGGTCGCTACAGCACGTACATTTATTACAACTTGATTCATCT
>JAXGGA010021279.1:0-16858 GCA_038373865.1 Uloborus plumipes | reverse complement strand
GAACAACGTCTGCCGGGTTCTGCTAGTAATATATAAAACTCATCAAAATCGGTGAGTGATAACCTGTAAGGTCCCCTTGTGAGTCAAAGATAAAATTCACGTTCTTTACAAACGTAAAAGTAATATGTTAAAAACCATTATTATTACTAAAGGCTAAACTATATTGCATGTTGATGTATAATAAGTGCATTTGCCATTAGTTCTGAGTAAGGCCCATATATCTATATAGCGGCTCTAGTTCTGAGTAGGGCATCAATCGTCCACAAAATGCATATTATAAGCGCAAGTAAACTTAGCGGATATTCAACAGTTTTCAAAATCTTCTTTTGCATTTGATTTACTCTAAAAGCGTATTTTTTAGTTTTTTTAAAGTATATTTAGGATTATTTCTTTTTTTCACACAAAGAAATTAAACAAATAAATTTGCTGTTAAGGGTTTTTTTTTTTCTTTTGCAAAAACGGAATACCGTTTAATCACCGCGTAGCCGGCAATTTTCTTCTAGAACATTTTCTTTAAGAGTTATTTGGGGACGTTTGAAATCAAATTAGTTCATGTAATTATTGCTTTCTTTGTAACAACTAAGTGGTGGAAGGGGAGGTGAAATTTCAAGAGAAAAAATGGTATTATATTCAACTCCACATTTAAATACCGATTGTAACGAAGGTACAGTACTATGTCTGAGCTGATTAACGCCAGAAATGAATAAGCATCTCTACCTTTAAGATTCTTCTACAAACAAAATTTTGTCTGAATACTTGCATTACTTCTTGATATACATCACTCACAAATAATGAAAAATAAAAAGTTCAATTGATCTGCTTCCTCGATGATGTGGCGTATCTTCTGAAGGCTTCCTATGGGCCAATTTTTATTTGATTTCGTCTGAACCTTCTTCAGACATAGTAATCACGCTATGCTGAAAACGTTCCATTACATTCTTGCATGTAAAAACTTGGAAGAACTAGCGGCAAAAACCAACCAACACTGAACCACATATTCGTTGGTATATGTATGTACCGAATTTCATTCCAATTTACGCAGTAAGTTTTGTGGTAGAGTCGCCCCAAAAAAAAATGGGTCACGCAGATACACACTTACACATTTTCCTTTAAAAAAATAAACGATAAAATTGAATTCAGCACACATCAGAACGTGTAAATTCTTCCAAATTGACAATTTTTCACTGATCCAATACTTTCTTTTACACATTTTATGAAGAAGAAAATAAAAACACCTCTATCATTTAAATTATATAGACTTGCTTTCGATCATGTAAGAAATTTTAACAAAAACAAATGTCAAACATTGTACAGGTAGTGATCAAAATAATGGAAACACTTGAGATTCATAAGAAAAATCTACCGTTCATCGCAAATAAGCAATCAATTGTTCTGTAACTTCAGTAATACAAAATATAGACTTCAGCGGACATTTCCACATTGAAATTAAATCACCCATGCATTCGGGGGACGACAAGAAGGGGGGTCAGAAGAAAAACCGCTTTTTGACCATAACTCTTCGAAAATAGCTCGGAATAAGCTGTCAATTTCAGCAATTAATTAGCATACTATGTATAATTACTGTACAAATTTTTATGAACGTACTACTTATACTTCCGAAGATATGAAACATTTTTTAAAAAACGGCAATTTTTTTTGAAGGGTTTTTGCTTATAACACGCAGAGTTTTTGATCAAACCTTATAAAAACTTCAGGAAATATGACAAAATAAAAGAGAAAGAACATACTAAAACGGTAAATAAAAATATTAAAAATTCAATGAGATATGAGCGTTAAAAGGAAATAATTTTTCACGGCGCATGCGCGAACGACAGAAATTTATAACTACAAAAATATTGTAGCCTGGTTTGTACTGCATCTTATAGAAAAAGTTCCAGTTGAATATCGTAAAAATTGAAAAAGATATCAGCGATCTAGTGAGCTGTAATTCATTCATTCGTAGACAATACATAAATGGTGGGGGGTTGTCCACAAATAGTGTGGTGATAATCGAGCATTTTTTTCAATGTTTAATTGTACACAGTTTTAAAATTTATATTCGGCATAGAAGTCACATTTCGCCTATTCGGCCAAAAAGACCTTACACGTAGGTGGCCAAAAGTATCCGAACACCCTCTGAAACGTTGGTTTTGAACGATGACGCAATCACCTTTAATTTAAAAATAGCTCTTTGAGGACAGGCCCTCACTACTGTTACGGAGAGCTAACGCATTTGCGTTCAGCTAAGTTCAGAGGTCACGGATAGCCGGCGCCAAGAGCGTCTCGGTTGAGAGAGAGGTTACGACGCAGAGAGAAAGAAGTCGGCGCGCAAATCGTACACAGGACTTCGATGCGGAAAACGGAATGAAAGGGGCATGCGAGCAAGATGGGCCCCTCTGGGTAAGTCCGTTGCACTCTCTCCTCCCCAAATCTGTTGTCTTATCTAATCATTAAATAAACCGAGTATTGCTTTAAAATGAGTCTTAATTCATGGACGGAGATACCACTAAACACAACGCAATTATTACACACGGTTTGTTACCGTGCTCACAGGTTTTGAGTCAGAGCACGGTATCATTGGTGCCGTGACCATTTTTTCTGTGGTTATACTAAATTATTTTCAAAATTTTCGCCGCCTAAATTTTATTGAATTTCTGAGCAAAATATTTAATTTGAGAGGTTAAATAGAAAATCGAAACTTGATAGTAATGAATGCATATGGATCAATCTGCGAGTGTTTCGTTTTTGAGAAATGCGTTAATTACCATTTGAAAAATGTTTTTTGAGAATGCTTATATCATCCACGATTATTTTTGAGAATGTTTTTTGGTAGAATTGAATTCTTTGGAAGAGATTTGAGTGTCAATTTCATGTATTGTTTTGATTTACATGTTTTCATTGTGTATGCTATTTTTTTGTTTTGATATGTTTTTCTTTGTATTTTGACAAATTGATTATGCTTTTGGTTTTGATTTATTTCTCATTTACGTATCTGTTGCATTTATTTATCATTTATTTTACGTCGAAGTAACGAAGTGAATGTAAATTATTGTGTTTGAATTGCATTTTAATTTCTAAAATTCATTAAGTGTTCATAATGCTTCGTAGAGCTAGACCACCGCAGAACATAATTGTTCACAATAACACTGTTAATATGGCATTGATTGATTTAATTCCAAAATTTTCTGGGGACGATACTATTGCTGTTGAGAAGTTTTTGAGTAAAATAAATGAAGTGGGGCAGTTAAGTGAGTGGTCGGATGAAGATAAATTGTCCATTTTGAAACTTAAACTTACGGGGGCAGCTGAACTCTTTATTTCAACTATCGCGGGGGAAAATGATTTCAACACGATAGCAAATTTGCTCAAAGAGCGGTTTCAAAGAAAAATTTCAATTACAGGCGCGTTGCACGATTTAGCTACATGCACCCAGAAACCATCAGAAAGCGCATTTGATTTTGGTTTGAGAATAAGAAAAGTTGGAGCTCAGGTTTATAGCGCAGGCAATGTTGGCCAAGTGCCAGAAATAAGGGTAATAGATGAAAATTTGCTTTTAGCGCGGTTCCAAGCTGGGTTGAAAGCAGATATTCAGCGATATGTTTTGAGTAAAAACCCGCGTTCGCTAGAGGAAGCAATAACAATTGCGTCACAAGAAGAAGAGAACAACAAAATCCACGAAGCGTCGGTGCGAAACTCAGAACTTGGGAGAGCAAACATCGTGCAAAATGAAATTGTTAGTGAATTAACTAGTCAGTTAGCAAAACTTAGCACAGAAGTGCAAGCATTGAGAGCACAAGCAAACACAGTAAATGTTGAGGAGCAAGGAACCAGAAACAATAATTCAGAATTTAGAGGGAATTTTTTTCGAAGCACACATAGAGGTCGGGGGTCGTACACTCACTACAATAGGGGGCGAGGTCAGGTAAATTTCAGATGCAATTATTGCGGTGGCGCAAATCATAAGCTATCAGAGTGTTATTTAAAAGATAGAGATATGAGAGAACAAAGGCAAAGACAAACCAGAAATCGGTCTAATTCGCGAGATCGCAATCTTTCCAGGGAAAGAAATAATCAAAATTATGGGCAAAATTTAAACTTCAGAGGGAGAAGGTATTAACTAATTTTTGTTGTGAAAGGGTAGACCCTTCTCCCAACAGCTCATACCCTTACAGATTGCCGATGATAGATGTTCAAATAAATGGTGTTCAATGTCATTGTCTTTTGGATTGTGGAGCATCAATTTCACTCCTTGGCCCCAGTATTTTTGAAAAGTTAGAAAAAAAGAGTTTGCAGGAAATTAAATATAACATTTCAGCTAGAGTCGCAAATGGTGGAGAATTAGAAATCAAAGGTTGTTACAAAATTGTTTTAAAGCTTCAAAATTTATTTTTAGAACAGATTTTTTACATCGCGAAGTATGACTTCAACAACTGTTATCAGGGCATCCTGGGATTTGATTTTTTGCAGTATAGGAATGCAAACATAAATTTGCATAACAACACCTTGCGAATCATGAACACGCGAATACCAATTTTATTGGGGAGTACTGCTGTAAACGTGGTTGAAAATGTGGGAGAAGAGATTAAATTAAAACTTAAAAAGAAAATCCTTATTCCACCACATTCAAGCTCAATCATTTTTGTTGACGTACCGGTTTTGACAGAGAATTGCATTAGTGCTAGTATCAGACAAAGTCCAAAGTTAAAAGGCGTGACTTTTGAGGATGAGAAAATTAATATTGACCATATAAACAAACAAGCAGAAATCACAATTAATAACAAAACAGATTCAGCTATTTTTCTAAATAAACATACTAATATTTGTTATGTAAACAATTTTGATGAACTACCCTCAGACATTCCAGTTTCTAGGGATTTACCAGAACCATTGTCAGAAAAAGATTTTAACATGAGTGGGTTGAGCGCAAATTTAAAATCAAAGATTTTCAACATTTTAAAAGACCATGAGTCTGCTTTTGCTAGGACAACAATGGAGTTAGAGGAAGCACACACAGAGCCTCATAAAATTCAACTACAACATAATCACCCAATAAAATGTCCTGTATACAAAATTCCATTCAGTTTACGGGCAGAGTTCAGGAAGCAAATTCAAGATTTAGAAGCAGCAAATATTATTTCAAAATCAAAGTCATTGTATAACACACCAGCACTTTTTGTAAGGCAAGCAAATAAATGGAGAATGGTTCTCGATTTCAGGAAATTAAATGAAATTACTGTCACGCAAGATTTTGAAATTCCGACATTAGATGACATTTTGCATGAAATTTCGGGATCTAATTATTTTAGTTCTCTTGATTTAAAGACTGCATTCAATCAAATTCCAATTGACAAGAAAGATAGGCACAAAACAGCTTTTTCTACTCCTGATGGAGATAAGTTTGAGTTTAATCGCATTTGTTTTGGTCTCCGTAATGCACCAAAAGCATTCCAGCAAATTGCTACTAATGCATTGGGAGACTTACTTCATAAAGGAGCACTTGTTTATATAGATGACATTCTTCTATATTCAAAAACTCAAGAGGATCACTTAAAGTTACTTGAGGAAGTTCTTAATCGTTTCGAGAAAATTAGATTAAAATTTAATCCAGAGAAGTGTCAGTTTTTCACAAAATCATGTAAATTTTTGGGATTCATTGTGACCCCCCAGGGTTTGCATATCGACAAAGACAAAACTGTAACTATAAACGAATTTTTACCACCTAAGGATCAAAAGTCTGTAAAGTCATTTTTGGGATGTTGCAATTTCTACCGCAGGTATATTAAGAATTTTGCAAAAAGAGCTTTACCTCTTACTAATTTACTTAGAAAAGATACTCCTTTTGTTTGGGACAAAGCTGCTCAAGATGCTTTCGAGGACATTAAACAGGCGATATTAAGCCCTCCTGTGTTAGCCTTGCCTGACCCAAATGCAGAGTTACAAATCACCACAGATGCTTCTTCTTTGGGTATTGGGGCAGTTCTCGAACAAAAGTGTAAAAACGGTGAAGTGAAACCATTGTACTTCTATTCCAAAAAGTTAAACCCGTCTCAATCGAAATATAGTGCAACTGTTTTAGAGTTTTTTGCAATCTATTCTGCCTTATCTTTCTTCAGATCATTTTTAATTGGTAGAACCTTCAAGGTGTATAGTGACCATCGTCCGTTAGAGGGTTTTCTCTCGAACAAAAATCCTTCATCCAAAATTCTCAGGTGGAAATTGGCATTAGAGGAGTTTGATTATACTATACATTACGTAAAAGCAAAATTCAATGCAGTTGCTGACCATTTATCGAGATGTGTTAGTGCAGTTACTATTATCTTTCCAGATGATACTGAGCTAATAAAAATGCAAAGAGAAGATCCAAAATTAATCAAAATTATTAGTGCACTTGAAAAGAATGAGAATGATAAGTATCCTAATTATGCACTTAATAATGAAAATATTTTGATTCATTTCTCACCGCGTAACCGTAAGTCACCAAGATCAGATTCCAAACGCCAAGTCTGTGTACCTCACAAGCTTAAAGCAAAAGTTCTGGAGTCCGTTCATTCACAAGTGGGTGGACATTTAAAATTTTTCAAGACTTACAACAGGTTGACAGAGAATTTCTTTTGGCCTTTCATGTATAGAGATACGAAAAATTTTGTAAGATCATGTACGATTTGTCTATCTCGGAAGAGCGCATTCAAAATACCTTCTGCGCCGTTACAAGAGGTAGATCAGAGTGAGACACCGGGAGAAAAATGTCACATTGATGTCTTTGGTCCTCTAAAGACCACTCAGGCAGGCAATAAGTATGTGCTTTCTATGATAGACGCATTCTCTAAATACATTCACCTTGCTCCCCTGTCAAATTTAAAGTCTCAGACAATTTCAAAAGCCTTTTTCGAGAATTACATAGTTCACAGGGGTTGTCCACGAGTTCTTGTAACCGATAACGCAAAATATTTCGACAGTTTTGAATTCTCAGAATTTTGTAAAACTCAGGGTATGAAAAAACGACATATCTCAGCGTATTCCGCTCATGTGAATGGGAGAGTCGAAAAGACAAACCAAAGCCTGGCGAATATTCTTGCGACTATCACATCTGAAGATGTAGAATGGGACACTCAGTTACCTCAGACAATGTTAGCCATGAATTCAGCTGTTCACGAAGCTACACAGGTTTCACCTTTCTTTCTTGAGCATGGCAGGGATGTTCGGCTACCATATACACTGGGGAACGTACCAAAATTTGACACACAAACAGAGTATATAAAACATTTGATTGAGTCATTAGATAGAATTTTTCCAAAAGTTTTGCAAAATTTGAAAGAACAAGAAGAGAAAAGTATCGATAGGAGCAAGCTCGGTAGAAAAGATGAGTTATACAATTATCAAGTAGGGTCACTATGTTTTGTGAAGAACCCAAATTTAAAGAAAAATATTTCTGCTAAGTTGAGACCCAAATACGAGGGACCATACAGAGTGATAGAGAGATATACGAATGTTAATTATAAGGTCCGACATGTGGAGAATACTAGAAAAGTGTTAAGGGTCCATGTAAACAGATTAATTCCCTTCACTCAGAGGTTTAGTTATTTACATTTAACAGGAGACGAAATCAATATTGAGGAAGCACAAGTAAAAACGCCATGCAACGTTGAACCAGCTAATATCGTAAGTAATGCACAGGATGAGGATATATTAAGAAACGACGTGCAAAGGTATAACCTGAGACCTAGATAGATTTTCTCTCTTGGTTTAGATGCTATTTTTTTTTTCTTTCAATTTATTAAGATGTTTTTTTTTCTCGCAAACGTGGAAATCAGTATAAATATACATATAAAAAAAATGGGATTGGCGGATAGGGATCTTGATTTCATCGAGCTGGCCACTTGGTGTTGTCTTGGTCAATGTTTGTCAATAGTCTGTCTGTCGTAGGTCAGAATTGTTCACCATGGCCAGGGGTTCAATTTGCGCCTTCGTTCGGCAGGCTTTCCTTAATTTGAAAAAAAAAATAATGAGTAACAAAAGCTAGAAGCAGTATTTTTTTTTTTGTTGTTTTGGAATTTTTTTACTATCCTAGTAGATAAGGAAATTCAAATTTCCTTCTTTCACTCCTGTAGAAATTTGAAAAATCAGTGTTTTTTTTTTCTTCGTTGAGCTTATTTTGTAAACTCTCGCAGTATCTGATCCTAATGCATGGTAACTTCTTCAATGTTCCGTTTAATAAGAAAAAAAAAAGAGAAAAAGAGTAAGCAGAAATTTTTTTTGGGAGAGAGTACGTAGCGGGCTTCCCTTGGCAAAAGTGCAAACACTTACGTATGTGGAAAACTACACAAAGATGTAAAAAGAAGTGTGACAATTCGTGACTCGTGAACACATTTAAGCTGCACCATATCATTCTTGTCATACGCGGCTGGCATAAAGAATGATTCCTCACTCTAGCTATGCCTCCAAAATTTTCTGATGCTGAGGTTCGCTTTCTCTGGAATGTTAGCCAGTGAATTGGTTTCAGCGGCGTCTCTGGTACAGTTCTTTTGATCAACGTCATTTTTCCTGACAGCGACATGCAGCGTCAGAGTTGCATTGACTACATCTGACCACGTTCATTCTCAGCGATAAAGTACTCAGTAAGCGACAGGATGTGGTTTTGGAAACCATTTGAGCTCCTTTCTTGATGGAACAACTGAGCCGGAAGAAACCTTTGACATTTTATCTAGTGATCAGGGTTCTGTCCAGATGCAGTTTACTGACAATGCACTACCGCAACTAGAAGGCATTCTTCCTGGAAACATGTCAGCTGCCCAATTGATGTACAGCTGCTTTAATGCCATAAGCCAAGATGGTGGAATTGGAAATCTGCCAGCAGGTGGTACAGTCAATATACCTACCAGCAGCACCACATCTTTGGATGGAATCCAGACGATAACTCTTTAGTTACCATCAAATTATACTTTAGAAAATGAACCTTACTATTTAACCATCCAACGGCAAGATGGTTCCACTGCGCGTTTACTGCCAACAGACGAAGTCAAAGTTGATGCTGCCGAAGGTTTGGAAAGTGTGCATATATCAAGCAGGATAGTGAATCACTAACTTGCAATGTTTTGCAGGAAGATGAAGGAAGTGCTAAATTACCTGCTTGCAGTACCAGTGATTTCGTCATTGCCAATATGGAGTCTTTTGAAGATAATGGTGAACTGAGTGGAGAACAAATAAGTGCAGGAAATCAAAATGACTCTTGATTTACTCTTTGTGTTTTTTAACGTTAGTTTGTGGAGTAATTTAAAATGTGCTACTAAAAAGAAAAATGCTCTGAAGCATAATTTAGTTAGCATGTTTGGTTTGTTCAAAGTATTGTATTTTGTTTGGTATAGCATGTTTGGTTTGTGTAAGGTATTGTATTTTGTGCATATATTTTGAAGGGGGGGAGGAGTGTTACGGAGAGCTAGCGCCTTTGCGTTCAGCTAAGTTCAGAGGTCACGGACAGCCGGCGCCAAGAGCGTCTCGGCTGAGAGAGAGGTTACGACGCAGAGAGAAAGAAGTCGGCGGGCGATTCGTACACAGGTACTTCGATGCGAAAAACGGAATGAAAGGGGCATGCGATCATGATGGGCCCCTCTGGGTAAGTCCGTTGCACTCTCTCCTCCCCACATCTGTTGTCTTGTCTAATCATTAAATAAATCGAGTATAGCTTTAAAATGAGTCTTAATTCATGGACGGAGATACCACTAAACACAACGCAATTATTACACACGGTTTGTTACCGTGCTCACAGGTTTTGAGTCAGAGCACGGTATCACTACTTATGTATTGTCTGCGAAATGAATGAAATACAGCTTACTAGATCGCTGATATCTTTTTCAATTTTCATGATATTCAACTGGAACTTTTTTTATAAGATGCAGTATAAATCAGGGTACAATATTTTTGTAGTTATACATTTCTGTCGTTCGCGCATGCGCCGTGAAAAATTATTTCCTTTTAACGTTCATATCTCATTGAATTTTTAATATTTTTATTTACCGTTTTAGTATGTTCTTTCTCTTGTATTTTGTCATCTTTCCTGAAGTTTTTATAAGGTTTGATCAAAAACTCTGCGTGTTATGAGCAAAAACCCTTCAAAAAAAATTGCCGTTTTTTAAAAAATGTTTCATATCTTCGGAAGTATAAGTAGTACGTTCATAAAAATTTGTACAGTAATTATACATAGTATGCTAATTAATTGCTGAAATTGACAGCTTATTCCGAGTTATTTTCGAAGAGTTATGGTCAAAAAGCGGTTTTTCTTCCGACCCCCCTTCTTGTCGTCCCCCGAATGCATGGGTGATTTAATTTCAATGTGGAAATGTCCGCTGAAGTCTATATTTTGTATTACTGAAGTTACAGAACAATTGATTGCTTATTTGCGATGAACGGTAGATTTTTCTTATGAATCACAAGTGTTTCCATTATTTTGATAACTACCTGTATATCTGTCTTATTCATTTCACATTTCAACTTCTTTTTTAACACAAATTTTCCTTTCGATATCAATTAAACTTGGCTTGAGCTGCTAATCTATTCGTTTTTAAGTTGGTAGATAGCGAGTCACGGTGAAACAAGCTATTGTAAATAAATAACGGACGCTTTTTTGATAACTATTTGTTTCTTGGAAAACGCTCGAAACGGTTACAAGCCGAAAGGGTAATTTTTTTTTAGTATTTTTCAAAAATTTTAGTCCATTCTATTCTTAACGCACACGTTCATCAACAGCAATTAGCAATCTTTTGCTAATTTGGTGTAAAAAAGCCTTTTCATATAATTTAATTTTTGGTACTATCAATGTCGGATCTTCTACATTTTTGTCTGACGACATTTGAACTGGCGACATTTTTGCCCGGGACATTTTTGACCGGCGACATTTTGGACACGCGACATTTTGGACACGCGACATTTTTGACCGGCGACATTTTGGACACGCGGCATTTTTGACCGGCGACATTTTGGACCGGCGACATTTTGGCCCACGACATTTTGGACCTTCGACATTTTTGCTAGCGACATTTTGGACCGCGACATTTTGGCCCGGCGACATTTTGGACCGGCGGCATTTTGACCAGCGACATTTTAGACCGCGACATTTTGGCCCGGCGACATTTTGGACCGGCGACATTTTGACCCGCGACATTTTGGGCTTATACCGGGCTATAATTACCTGGTCTTAGGCAAATAGGGTCAGTTCGGATAATGAAGACAGAATGAAAGGGCTTACTGCAAAAAGGTGGTAGCTCCAATTTCAATGTTTTCAAAAAGCCTGCGTTAGTGCTTCAAATACCGATCCAGTTTGTTCTCCTTTTTGTATTGTAATAACTCCCCTAGTGTGTTTCAAAATGCAAAAAAAAAAAAGTGTTATAAGAGGAGTCTCTAATATTTAATAAATAAATAAATGTGATTTGGTATTTATAACTTTAATGCTGACCTCTTGAAAACTGAAATTTGGAGTTGTCTTCCTTTTGCAGCAAACCTCTTGATTTTAATACTTTTTCTTCAGATCATCCTTTTTCTTCTGGATAACTTAAGGGGTTAAATTTTGTGCATTCCACCCAAGTCTATACTCTCTGAAAATAACTTAGTATTAAAAAAAAGACCCAAGAAATCATGTTTGCGTTTGCCTCAGTATGTTTCCATTTAACATAAAGGCTAGGGGTAAAATGATGCTGATTTTCCTAATCCATAAAATTTGTGCAAGCAAAGGGCAGGGGATGTGAAATAAAAGGTTTTTAGCCATCTTGCGCATGACAAATGAAATACGTTGAAACCAGTAATTTCACACTTGTAGACAGACCGTTTGACGGAGAGAATGCAGCGTTAAATGCACTGTTAAAAACTCAAGATAATTTGGAGCTAGCTAGTTCTAAAGCAGCTCTCAAGCTCTAAAACAGAATGTTTACAGTACTGAAAATTTTTTATAATAAATTGTACGGGGAAAAATAAGCGATTGCGGTGGCAATTGGTGCACCAGATGACTTTTGGTGCGACAGATGCAATTATCAATTCCCGCTTCACCGTCGAGATACGTTTAGTATAACAGTTAGCAAACTGATCTGCAAGCAATAGGAACTTAGGTTCGAACCCCACAACTCGCATGTGTGCTTTTTACTCTGCGTAACTAGCTATAGCGTTTCTGATTTTTCTACCGTAAAATTTTACGGTGGATGCCAGTACTTTTTCGGATAATCTTTCAGATTTTTTTTAACGGTGATGTGTAACTAATTTTTAATAGCAGGAAGCTGGCCACCTTTTCTGGTGGTCAGAGAAGTATGATCGCAGAAGAGGTGTCTCGGGTTTGAATCCCGGCTCTGACATGGATGTATTTTTTCTCTCTTGTTTTTGTCCTCTAATTGTGTGAATGTGTTTTTGTGCTTTGAATGTTTGGCCTAACCTATAAACTGGTCCTTATGTCATGTGTGTACTGTGGAAGTCGGACTTTACATCAAATGACGGTACAGTTGGAAAAGGGAAGCAGTGCACCCCAAATTGCCAGCTTAGCTGACCTAAGACAGATAACAGTAATAACAGTTGAATATTGGATACAGTTAATACAGGGCCAATAAAATACAATGGCTTTAAGTTTCCAGTGCGTGTGCTATAAAAAAATAAATGTCTTGTAAATAACTTGTAACTAATTCATTTTAAGCAATCGGGAAAACCTAAATTTTTTTTCGCTTGAAAGTTATTCTAAAAGTTATTTTTCAGGCACAAAGCTAAATTTTTTCGGTATTCTTGAATTATGGTCATCAATTACCGTGAGGCTTTAAAGTCGAACATTATTTTATTTAAAATAGGGCGTAATGTGAAAAATGTCTAAAGAGGAGGATTTAATTTAAACGTCAAAATGTCCAAAAACTCAATGAGAGCCATTCCTGCATAGGTTCTGGAAAAGATACATTCAAATATTAAATTTCCTACCAATCAAAGTATTCCAAGTGCGAATGTTTCAGTGTTAATGTCATTCCAGAAAACCCCTTAGGTGTCAGGAATTGTTTCACCACACTCGATAAAAGCTCACTGGCAGCGACTGAATCATTTAAATGTTCCAAACAAATCAAAGCTTAGGGAACGAGGCTGAGCCAAAGATAAGTCTAGAACTCATCTGAGCATTAAAGCTCATCATGAGTCTAAAGCTCATGATAAGCTTTAAATTAAGTGGATATTTTTAAGATTGATGCTTTAATGTAAAAATTAAAAATGTCATAGAAACTCAAAAGGAATATCATTTTGATTGATCTTTAAAGATTCATTTCAAGCACTAATCTTCATTTATATTAAGCATTTCCAAGTGACTCAGTATGAATGTCATTCCTGACTGAAAACCACCTCAGGTGTCAGGAATTGTTTTACCACACTCGATAAAAATTCAGTGACTGACGGAATCCCTCAACTCTGCCAAAAGAATCAAAGTTTAGGATTGAGGCTCTGTCCTAAGCTTCGAACACGTCGCTTCATAACTTAGACTTAATGTTTAAAAAACAAACTGTCACAAAACTCAAGGAATACTATTCTTTGATTGATCTCTAAAAGATACATTTCAACCATTAATCTTCATATATATGAAACATTTCTAAGTAAGTGCGAATGTCTCAGTATGAATGTCATTCCTGAAAACCCCCTCAGGTGTCAGGAATTGTTTTACCACACTCGATAAAAACTCACTGACAGCGACTGAATCACTTAACTCTTCCAAACGAATCAAAGCTTGAGGATGGAGAAGCAAGAAAAAAACACCTTCCTCTTATCTCCCAGCCAACCAGACATCATCCTGATCCCAAGCTTTTGGAAGTCTTGCGCGTGGTACAGACCATCATTAAAGCCACATAAATTAGCCAGCAGCAGAGAGCTAAGTGGTCAAAAATGTTCAAATAATGGTGGCTTATCTCGAAACGACGATGTTTTGTTTCGCGAATGACTAAATCAAGGTTCGAGCCAGAAGTGGTCCATTGCTGTCCAAGAAGTGAAAAACAGTGTGGTATAGCATTAGGAGAAAATGTTATGCATACCTTGCTCGATGCGCTTTCTTTCTTATCACTGATAAGGTGCGGCTCATTAATTCAGCAAAGGAATCCCACAATTAGCATAAAGATGGTTGGCTGTTTCGTCAGAAAGCTACAGGATATAAACGGTTTACTTGTAATTTGTCTCCTTCCCCCCTTTCTAGTTTCCCTTCTTCTGTGAGCCCCTCTTGATGTGCTCAATAAACGTCGTGCTATCGTACGCGATCAGCTCTAAAGTATGATGAAAATTTCAAATCATGTTTAAATCTTACACTGTATGTTTGTTGCCTTTAATCAGTCAATAGATGTGGTACTATCGTTTGCAATCAGCTCTAAAGTATGATGAAAATTTCAAATCATGTTTAAATCTTACACTGTATGTTTGTTGCCTTTAATCAGTCAATAGATGTGGTACTATCGTTCGCAATCAGCTCTAAAGTATGATGAAAATTTCAAATCATGTTTAAATCTTACACTGTATGTTTGTTGCCTTTAATCAGTCAATAGATGTGGTACTATCGTTCGCAATCAGCTCTAAAGTATGATGAAAATTTCAAATCATGTTTAAATCTTACACTGTATGTTTGTTGCCTTTAATCAGTCAATAGATGTGGTACTATCGTTTGCAATCAGCTCTAAAGTATGATGAAAATTTCAAATCATGTTTAAATCTTACACTGTATGTTTGTTGCCTTTAATCAGTCAATAGATGTGGTACTATCGTTCGCAATCAGCTCTAAAGTATGATGAAAATTTCAAATCATGTTTAAATCTTACACTGTATGTTTGTTGCCTTTAATCAGTCAATAGATGTGGTACTATCGTTCGCAATCAGCTCTAAAGTATGATGAAAATTTCAAATCATGTTTAAATCTTACACTATGTTTGTTGACTTCAATCAGCTTTTGTCGGGCAACGAATATTTTTTGCAGTATCAGAAGTTTGATTCGTTTTGGTCAAATATATGCGCAATTCCACGGGTAATTCACTGAAATTTTTGAAGCGAAACAGTAACTATTTTGTTGCATTCAAAACAAAGTATACAAGAGATCTTGTTCACTGGATTATTCTATTTTTCAGCTAAATTTAGTCGTATACCTAAAAATACATATCGGGACTTTTTTTTAAATATTGTTGAAAACATGGTAACTAACTGATCCATTACTTCCATCAGTCAGATAGTCACCACTTTTTAGCATATTTTTTAAAATCCTCCAAAGTGTATTTTGGGAGTCCCAATTATACTATTAAATTAAACATAAAAAAATCAATAATGCAGAGAAAATGTTCTTCTGTATAAAGTATATTTTGCATTCAATTTTACAAAATACTTACTGTTTTGTTATGAAAATGTCGTCAATTTCCCAACTAATGTACATTTTTAAAATATCATATAAATAGATTTCAGACTGAAAAAGAATAAAGAATGAAGAAGAAATGCTTTATTTGTATTCTTCTTATGCAATAGCCTGTAACAGAAAAGTTTTGATCCATTATTTAAATTTATTACTTTTTGGTATGTTTTAAACAACTTTGAAAGTTCTAGAATTAAAAAAAAGCTTTTCTTTTTAATTGAAGAATTTAATCTTAGAATTGTTTAAAACTGCATAAAATCAACACACTGACACAAAAATCAAGCCTCAATAGCAATGGATGAAAGCACAATTCTAATATTTTACATAAATGACTACTTTAATTCGTTTTGTGGCGATTTCAAAAATCTCATTTAGCTCATTCTTGCTTTAAGCCCCATTGAAAATTTAAATTGAAGGGCAAGTGGATAAAGGTGTTATGTAACTATTTTTGAAATTGGATGAAAGTGATAAGTCCATCAGTATCATGTCCCATTAGTCACAGAAATAGTTCTAGCTAAGAATATGACCCTGTTTTACCCGTTGAGAAAAATCCATTAAAAAATAACACATTTTTTTGAAAGCCTTTTCTATAAATTTAAAAAATTGTTCCATATCAACTTTATCCATTTGTCCCTTTAATTATTTGATCAACCCTTTTTTTATGCCAACCTTTCTAAACTGATAAACAATCACATTTTACCCCCAGAGTAATCAAATTCTGAAAAGTGTTAGTACACATATTCATACACAGTTTTAGCAAGCAAAAAAAAAAAAATAAATAAAAAATCACGGAAAAAGCAACTAAATAAGGATCAACAGCTTCAGGGGATCATTACATAGTTTCATCAACAACACAACAAAATACATAAAAAGAAACAACCAGGATGCGAAAAGCGACTTCAAAATTCTTTCCATTTGTCCATAAAACATTTCTTTGCAGCTTAGAGAGAAAAACTTCATACACGTTTAACAAACATTTGACTTTTAATACTGATAGTCAAGTGACGAACATGATTTCCAGTAATATTAGTATAGAACATGTACGCTTATTAACTGTTCTAAATGCTATCCTGGATTCAAACAGGTTGTTGGAGCAATAAAAGCACAGCAGTTAAATTTTACGATTCTTTATTTCATAGCAAGAAAGTTAATTATTTTGATCATTTCCTGTTAGCAATGTTAACAAAAAGAAATAGTCCTGTCTTTTAAGAAGCAAAAGGGCATTAGTTTGATCAAAAGTATTTTTAATTGCAGTTTGTATTTCTTCTTGAGGGCTGACTTTAAATACATTGAGCTACTTCGCAATGTGTAGTGAAAGCGAAAAATATGGTATAAGGAAAATGATGATGCAATTAAGGTTACCATTACAACAAAAAGCATTAAAATAAATTGATTAAAATTCTCATGATATTTTTTTAAAGCTTTTTCATTAGTAAAGATCGACACTATCGGTCGCCACTCGCCAGTGGCGACTGAATTTTTTTT
>JAXGGA010021278.1:0-16859 GCA_038373865.1 Uloborus plumipes | reverse complement strand
TTTACAGTTTCAACTGTGAAGTTGATAAATTTTATGCAAAATAAACATTATGAAAGTTTTTTTTAAACGAGAGTTAGTATTAAATAACAAATAATAATAATAATAATTTTAGAAAATGAGGGTTACACCTTATACTACATGAATCTCACGGGCTAGTTCACCTAAAATTCAAATGCATTTAAATTTTTTGTAGTTAACATGGGAAAGCGCGGAGAAGGAAAGATAATCACACCTAGTAAAAGTTGCTTATCGTGAAAGAAGAATCAAGAAAGAAAATTCTTTTAAAAGTCTTTCTCATGTACGAAAATTACCGTATTATCCCGCATTTACCAGCTTGCTGGAAAAAAAGTGAGGCTGACCAACATGCCGGGAAATTCAAATTTTCTGGTCTGCCGGTAATTCAAGGTTCAATTTGCCAACTAAACAAAAGTACCCCCACCCCCCTACTCAGTTTCTACCTCAAAGCAAACTGCCGCAAAGAAAAATTATAATTCAATAAAAAAATAACATATTTTAAAAAACAACCATTTTCATGTCTCCGAGATGGGGAAAAAAATCGTGGTGATTTGATGGTTTGTTTATCTTGCTATTGTTTATTAATATTTTAACAAAATTAAACTGTTTATTTATACTAATAAAATGATCTATACCGTCGTCCGAAGCACAAAAATGGTATCTGCAACTGAGCTCAAAATAAGAAATGACTTCTTTGAGCTTTATGCCTCCGTGTATTTCATTTAAATGCAACTTTTTCAGAAATTTTATTTTAATATTTCTTTCGTGCTTATAAATGACCATGAAATAATATATTTAGCTGATATATGTTACAAAGAATTACTTGGTGACAATTATTCAATTTGGATAAAAGTGCAAAAAGGACTTAGGTGCTTAGCACTCTCGTATAGAACTTAATATCACTTCTAAGTTGAATATGTAATTGAAGGGGCAAGTGGATAAAGGTGATATGTGACAATTTTGAAAAAACATAGTACTTTTTGCCATGGATGAAGGTGATAAGGTAATAATTTTTTTTGAAAGCTTTTTCTAGAAATTAAAAAAATGTCACATATCACCTTTATTCACTTGCCCCTTCAATTGTGTTTGTAAGTTAACACAATTGAACACACACTAATTTGAATTTGTGTAAATCGGCGGAATTCAAATGTCACATATCACCTTTATCCACTTGCCCCTTAAATTGTTCTAGTGTTAGCCTTTTATTATTATTACTAGCTGCCAGGGCAGCTAGATTAGCTTCCTGCGGCATGTTGATGCATAATGTCTCCCCTCTCTAACTTTTACCTCATTCTGAAGTTATATTATTTGATATAATTTAAGACATACCACGCACGTGGCCCGGCGTTGCACGGGCACTTCGTGCCCTGAAAGTAGTGAGAAAAAAATTTAAAGAAACTACTCCCCGCCAAGGCGGCTCGCTTACAGGCGCTTCACGCCTTTACTTTTTTCCTATATAAAAAAAATCATTCGAATTATTGAGATGCTTCACGCCTTCAAGATGGTGAGGAAAGTTTCAGTAAGTTCAGCTCGCTCAAAGGAAAAAAGCAGACATAGATACTCAGTTTTTAATATAAGTAGATGGCTCTTCAACAAATAAATGTTTCAAAATATTACCAGTAGCTAGCGATAAAAATTCTACGTAAGTGGCCCGCTTATGAGTTTCGTGTTTGATTTAGTTAAGCCTTCATTCAAAATTCTCATTATCATTGTTATTATTGTTTCATAGCAACGACGGTTTGCGAGAATGGATTTCATACACTGTTAAAACTAATGGTTGCAATTGGCACCTTTCCGGGGTGAAACGCTTGTAACAGGAGCGGCACCCAGTAGGGTGCCGAGATTTCACCCTTGGCTTGGGTGAAAAACTGGCACCCTCAATTCAACGAGCAGCGCGGGTGAAAGATGGAACCGTATAGGAGAGCATAATGGCACCCTCACTGTTCACTATTGTAGATCCCCCCTGTGCTGTGCGCGTTTTTGTTTTTCAATTGTGTTTACTTTTATTTATTGCTTTTATTCACAAAGTCTTGGTACATTTTCACCTTGAATTCCGATTTGAAAATGATCGAAACTTGTAATTTAAGGCATTTTCTCACAGTTCAGACTTTCCAACATATTTTAAAAGAATTCGTGACTTGAATTAAACTTAGTAGTTTTAAAATGCTATTGACATTTACCGCAGTATTATCTGTACCGAAAATGAAGAGGGAAGGTATTTTATGGATCCCTTTCAAAAACAATCAAAAATATTCAGTTGTATTATTCTATCAATAAAAAATTGAATCGCTTCATTAACTTATAAAATTTTAATCAAGGGTAACAACATATTAATAAGTATGTATAGTTCGACATTTAAATATCTTTATGGAATAAAATATATCGGGTATTTGAAAAGCAGTGTTTGTTAAACGTCAAGTTTCTCGACAGATTAAAAATCGAAATATATTTTAAGGACCAATTCAACTGATGGAACAAAAAAAGTAAGCTCTGGCAATAACGAACTCAGCATTTGTTATCAATAACGCCAACGAAAGATATTAGCGACAGCACGAAATGCATGGCATTAAAATAGCATATACATATACGTATGATAAAAACAAATAAGAAAGAAAGAAAGAGTCATTCAGAGTTTCTTTTTTTTTTCCTTCCCTTCGCGTTCTGCTGCTTGTTTGTATCTGCACGGCAAAAGAGATTCGCTGCACAGAGATAAATTTCCGTTCGTACACTTTGAAATGATTGTACAAATATGTTGGAAATTCTTAGAACTATTATCAAATGCATGTACTTACGTGCGAGAATTCGAAGACTAATATGAAGAATTAATCCATTTTTGTAATAACCTCAAGGTGAAATCCAAGACTGTGAAAACACTGTACCGAAAATTCTGTCGTGTCGACGTAAACAAGATGTCCGCCATTCAAATGGTTGATGATGATGATGAGACCTCGCGCAGGCGCATTCTGTCAAAGGTGCCTTTTGGTACGGCGAGATGTCTCACTGAGCATGCGCAAGCTTCATTCACCCCAAAGGGTGCCGATGGGAGGCTTTTTAGTGCGGTAAGAGCATTTCAAATTCGCTGTGGCACCTCGTGGCACCTTGCTTTCACCCAAGCTTTCTTATTGGCACCCCTGCGTCACCCGTAGTTTTTACAGTGTATTTAATCATTTATTAGGCTTAATCGCTTTAAACTTGACTACTTATTAATTGATATCTTCGCGAATTAAAATCGTATAATTATATCAATTGAAACTAATGAAGCCTGAAAAATTACCTATCTATCGGTACCTGGTTCGACTTTCAGGTCATTGGCGTTCAGGAGAAAGAAGCGTGACATAGAAAGATAGTTAGAAAGAAAGATAGTTAGAAAGATACTCAGTTTTTAATATAAGTAGATTCTAACCTTGGTTTTTCCGACATGCCGAAAAGGAGCAGGCAAGGGATTTTGAAAATTTGGTGACCCCCGAATTTTGCGTCATGCTGGCTGATGCAGAGTGATATGGTATTTTATTTACTGACAAATATAAAATGGCAACGGATAAAAATTTTAAATTTAATTTTCTTCGTTCTCTGCCAACAGTGATCAAACCTACCGTAAAATGGGTGAATCGGAACACTTTTCAGCTTTGATTGTAAAAAAAGCAGTTACAAGATTTTTTTTTAATTTGATTTTTTGGATAAAAACTTCGGTCTTGTTTTACTTTTGATATTCCAAGCAAAAACAAAACATTTTTAACAGTTATTATTAAAATATGCAGGAAATTATGGGTGTTCCGAATCACCCCGCTGATAGGGGTCAATCGGAACACATGTTAATTTTTTTATGTTTTTTCAATTTAACCTGTAATAGGTCTCACAAACATGAGTAATATTGATGGGGGAGAATAAGAACAGATAATTACTGTCAAATAAAAGTATAATTTCAATACCAGTAAACGTTTATGATTTATCAAAATTCAAAATAATTTTTAATTGATGAAAAATAAAAAGTTATTTTAGGAAATGCTTTTTAATTGAAATACAAAGGTTTAACATGAATGGAAGTCACTCATGTCGTCCACAAATATGTACTTGTCCTGAAAACTATCAATTGTGACTTGGCTTAAGTTTTTTCATAGTATCTTCTGGGATGAACTCTGCCTTTTCTTTAGTTTCTTAAAATATCTGGGTTTCGGGGATTGTCCTGAAAGATTTTTTCACTTATTCATCACTGTCTGTGTGCTGGACTTTTGCTACATAAAGTTTATATGACTTTCCCCTCGTATTTTAGATAAAAAGAAGTCTCTTGGGGGAAAAATCTCTTGAAATCTGCAACTTTTTGTCATTCTAAGATCTAGTTGCTCACGAGAAGAGATAAACAGTAAAAAATCCTGGTCCTTGTCTTGATTAGAAGAATTGGTGTTAGAATCTTGATTTTTCAAACAGTTTCCTTCAAATAAGTTTGAATTGGAACAACAGAACAAAGTGTTCCGATACACCCCGCAAATTTTTCTCCAATGGCATTTTTCAGAATTTTTTATTTTTATGACACAATTAATAAAAAATGTAAATTATAATGTGGTATTCTGTTCTTCAGATAGATGTATAATTAAAACATACCACTCTTAGGTTTAAAATATAAGAAGGTTTGTTCTTGCATATGAAGTTTTGCAGTCTTTGAAAATGTGATGTTTTCTAGCATTCCACGTGCAGACCCCCTTAGAAGCCAGTAGCGTTTCCAGATTGACAAAAGTAATTTTTTTCCTACTTCCTATGATCTTACCTTTCTTAAAAAAAAATAGTGGCGAAAAATACCCAATAGTATATTTATGAAGAATTTCTTTGTACGGTTGGGAAGTTTTGTTCCGATTGACCCCGCTGTTCCTATACACCCCATTTTACGGTACTAATTGCTTGAACGATTTAGATTTTCATTAGAAATTTAATTAAGAAAAAGTTAAAACAGTTCTATACAACTTGGTTCCTTTTTTCGATTGGTACCAATATTTAAAATGCTCATTCGATTATCTCCGTTGAAGTCCGACAATGAGACCTAAGTGAAGATAACCGTTTTGGCGAAGATACCTTTAAAAAAAAATAAAGATTTGACCGCCGTAGACAGACACACAAATATACACGTCAACTTCCTTTTTGTGGTGGGGGTTAAAAATGGCAATGCGTGGTCATATTTTAATCAGTTCGCCAGGCATGAACGTAATATCACGTTCCCCCTAAAAACTTGTTAAAGAGTTGTGAACGTGTGCATGCGTGATATCACGTTTTCAGAAACTTTTTCAAAGTTTCACACGTAATATACAATTAGATATTTGAAAACATGACCCCCAGTAAATGACCGTTACATCACGTATAGTCACTAAAAGTCCTTTTTTCGAGAGCATGATCTTGCTTTTACGTGACGTCAAGGAGTTATAGTTCTTTATAAATATTTTTTCAATAAAGATAAAAATATTGATTATGCAAGTTTCACGCAACATTATGTGAAATGTTGTTGTTGTCCTGTACCAGTCAGGCAGGTAATTTGGGTTGTGATGATTTACTTTTTCAACTGTAGCGTATTTGGGTGTGAAGCCCAACTTCCACAGTACAAACATGCCTTAAGGACCCCTTTATAGACAGGCAACCATTCATAGCACACCACTTTCACACAAAAAAGGACAAGGGCAGGAGAGAGAAAGTACATCCATGTCCAAACCGGGATTCAAACCTGGAACCTCCCCATCCGCAGTCAGACTTCCCTGACCAAGGTAACCGGCAATTATGCGAAATGCAAACGTAATTTTCTGTCGTTATAAGGTACCAAGACCGTATTTAAGGGTTAGGTTTTTAGGGTTCAAACCCGCTCCGAAAATTTTCAAAACTATTCCAAAAAAAGGCTTTAATGCTCCCTTTTTTTTGCTGAAAAATAATATTATTACTATTTTATTTTTAATTTTATTATTTAATTTTCAATTTCATTTGAAAAATGAACTTATCATTATTGAATCATAGCACAAATTAATTGATTTATCTGCCGATATGTATTTTTATTGCAGTTTTTGCAAACATAATTTCATGCACAAAAATATACATTTTTAACTGGGGCAAAGATGCTTCGCACACATCAGAATTTTTTCCTTCATTAGAAGGAGATGTTATTAATTTATTTTTCAAGTTGATGTCCCTTAAGCATCCTGTAACCAAAAGCAATAGAATAAAGAAAATGAAGTAAAATTTTATTTATCATATACATTTCACGAGAAATGTGTTGGTAAAACTCTCTCCGAAACAATAGTTTGGTTACGGTCCATTAAGATGCTATTTATAAATGATGTTGCTTCCCCCCATCATATTTGACCCTTTCCCTTTGTCGCAAAGTGTTACACCTCATCTTACCACTCCCCTCTTATCACACGTCACACTAGCTTACACAAACATCTTGTATATTGTTTTTATAGCCAGCTTTCGGATTCAGAAATTCCAAATTTCTTTATCAAATTACATGATTAACCCCTTTATTTTAAAACTTAATGTGCCGGTCATTGACGAAAAGTAGAACGAAAGAAAAAAAAACTGTCTAAACATGTATTTTTGTGCCGAAAAACCTTTTTTTCCCCCCTGTTTTTAAAAACACAGAACTTCAACTAATAGCGTCAGAAAACAAAGATGCAGTAGCGCGGTTGAGTAGAGCAATGCGCTAGAAACCTGAAGATCGCAGGCTCGATCCTGCTATGCGTTTTGTCGCAAATGATATACTTTCAATCACCAGTAAATTTGGATCCAAATTTCCAAGAACACAGAATCTAAACTGATTGTAGGATTTTAACTACAGTTGTACTGCAGCATTAAAACTGCAAAATAAATTTTTTTTTTAGCGTGGTTATTTAGCACGAATAATGTTTCTTAAAGTTTTTTTGTTTCATAAATACTTCACAAAGCTGCGAAAGCAATATAAGGCATTATTTTCTTTTCTCTTAAATCTACGAAAAATAACAATTCTCTTTGTGTTTGCTTTTGGGAAAATTAGTTTAAAAAAAATCGAATTTTTGAATTACTGCTGTCAAACACGAAAACTTCGCACGGGTCAGCTAGTTAAGTTTTAAAAAGTACTGCGTGTGTTTACCACTGTAATATGTTCAAAATGGCCCCTCCCCTCACTCAGTATATGAGCCCCTCCCCCCTCCTCACTTAGTATACGAGCCTCACCCTCACTTAGTATACAGTGTTGTATAGTGCGTTTTTCGTTAATGTCATAATTCTTATATCTAGAATTCTTAATTTTTTTTTCGTCGAAGGTTGTTAATACTGGATTCTGCTGTTATATGTCGCTTGTCACTTCTCACATTCTCTCTCTCTCTTAAACTGGATTAAATTTTGTGATTATTTTCTACAAGTTTCCAGAATTCAATTTAAATGTAATTGCAAGTTACGATGAAAATTGCACAATTAACATCTGATGCAGCTGTTTAAAACCAAATGTTTTGTAAATAAATAAAAATGAATAAATTAATAAACCTTACCTTTTCAACAATACAAAACAAGTTTTTCGATTTTTTCCGGTCCGCAGGTCAAAACATTTTAGATTCTGTTAGTGGATGAAACTCAAGCTTTTAAGACAATTAGAACTTAAAACAAGACCATCGAAAATGCTATTAATGAAGTGAACTTGTCAACTTGATTTGTGTTTTAGTTCTGTGGATACTTAACTCAATCTAGCTGCGTCAGTTACTTTGATTTAAAAATTTTAAAATCATGCAGCTTTAATAGAATTGTACGTGTCAAGTTTTTTGTTAAGGTGAGAAAAATTTTAGTCACACTTATTATTGAAAATTTTTCCCCAAAATTTCTGCATGTTTTAGAAAAAATTTATTAGCGCCAGGAAAATATTGATGAAGCAAATATTTACATTCAAGTAGTGATGCATGAACAAATTTCTAAGCGTACAGGGCATTTAAAGTTTTGCGCATATAAATAAAATAATAAAATTGATTGTTAAATTTTTATTTTGATTGCTGACTTAATTGAAAATTGATCAGTAGATTTTTAATCATATGAAGAGTTTTATAACCTTTTGCAGAAAAAAAAGAAAAATGAAGCCTGCATTCTAAATCTCTAACATTTCTTTGGGGAGAAAGGCAAAGATTGCTTTCGTTGAAAATATTGTAGAGAAGTACACACTAAGTTCGTTTTCAATTCATTCATTTTTCTCTTGTGTATGATTGACATAAATATTCCAAAGCTTTACTTATTAAACATTTTTGGGTTACGAAAACCCACACTTTGAGATTGTAGGACATTTTAGCCTTGTTCTAATTAATTTAAAGCTTGGTGCAACAAAAGCAAATGAAAGCTTATACAGAGCCGTTTTTCATAATTATTTTATTTTTACTCTTCACGGTCTTTAACTTACTGGTTTGGTTGAATTAGGTGAGAGTGGGATAGTAAGAGATCTAGTTTATAAGAGACAAAAAAAAAAAAAAAAATGAAAAATATAAAAAAGAAATTTTTGACCTTTGTACTGATGGCGGTAACACACTTCTGATACCCTGATTCAGCAATAATCTACTAAGTTTCAGATGGACAACATACACTGGCGGAAAAAAAAATCCCAACACCAAGAAAAAATTGCCGTAGAGTAATGAAATTTGGGTGATGCAATTGTCTAGTTAACATGTTTAATTGATTAAATGCACAAGATCACTGGCTAATTTAAGCTCAAGAAAATGCTGTGCAAATGGGAAATTATGTTAATTTAATAGAGGGTGTAACCTCCAGAATTTTGAAGGCAAGCCTGCAAGCGTGCATGCATTATGTCATACAGGTGCCGAATGTCACTTTGTGGTATGGAGTTCCATGCTTGTTGCACTTGCTGTGTCAATACTAGGACCGTCATTGCTGACTGTGGATGATGCTCGAGGTGACATCCCATGATATCCTATACGTTATCAATCGGAGACAGACCTGGGGATTTTGCAGGTCATGGTAACATGTCAGCACTCTGTAGAGCACATTGCGTTACAGCAGCGATATGAGGGCGAGCGTTATCCGGTTGGAAAGAGCTCCCTTGAATGCTACGCATGAAGGGCTGTACTACTGGTTAAATTAACAGACTGACGGCAAATTTTCAGTCAGTGAGCTTGGGATCACCACAAGAATGCCCCTGTTGTCATAAGAAATTGCTCCAGAGACCATAACTCCAGGTGTGAGTCCCGTGTGTCTAGGTCGTAGACCACTTGGATGCAGGCGGTCCCCTGGCCTTCTTCTGACCAATATACAGCCACCACTGGCACTAATTCAGAATCTGTTTTCATCAAAAATTACAACAGATCTCCACTCTGACCTCCAGTGAGCTCTGTCGTAGCACCACTGCCGTCGGAAAAAGCAATGGTTTGCAGTCAATGGAATACCAGCTACAGGCTGCCTGGTTTGGAGCTGTACTTGAAGTAAACATTTTCTTACCGTTCCTTGGGTCACGGACGGTACCAACTGCAGCTCGAATGTCAGCCGCAGATGTAGTACGATGCGCCACAGCCGTACGCAAGATTCGGCGATCTTCCTTCTCAGTCGTGCCACGTGGCAGCTCGGAACTCGATCTTCTTGAGGTAGTACCATCCCTTGCCCATAGCTTCCAATAATCATGCATGGTGGAAACATTCCCACCCAAGTCTTTCTGCAACATCGCGAAATGAAAATCCACCTTCTCGTAGCGAATTTGTACGACCTCGTTTAAACTCGGTGTGCTGTTGATAATGGCTTCTTCGTCTTCTTAAAAGGTATTCCCGGCTAACATGAACGCAATTCGTCCAATTTCACGGAAAAATAATACACACGAGCTTCACAACACGCTTTTAAAACAAGCCTTATTTGCATGTTCTGAGTGACGCCAGCTGCGCCACACTTATGCGCGGAACACGAAATTTCAATTGATGTCATCTTTCAGTTGTATAAACACGCCTACCAAATTTCGTTTATCTAACACAAGTCTTTCTTGGTGTTGGGATTTTTTTTTCCGCCAGTGTATGAATGAAAGTTTCCGATTCTTACTTAGTTATCTTATAAATTAAACTTGTTGACAAATTTGAACTTTTTCCCATGCAATGATTTTCGTAAACATTGTTGCAGATGCTAGTATGTCACATGTATTTACATTATAAATACTGAACAATCTTTGTAAAAAAAAAAAAAAAAAAGCGGTACTTGTAGAATTTTTATATCTTTGTTCTTTATTTCCCTTGTAAAAAACTAGAATTGCGTAATAATAGATACTAGTCATGAATAATTGGAGGACACTGTGGATTATTAATTTGATGAAAATGATGAGAATCCCTAAATTATTGAAATTGTATTGTTTGAGATGAATTTTAGAGTTAAATAAGGCTGATCGTTTTGCTTGGTACTTATTTCAATCACAGTTTAAATTTCAAACGTTTTAACTGAATTCTGTTGACAGAAAATGATATAGAGATTAGTCAAAACCTGTCTTTACAACATGTTTCTAAAACTCTACTGCAAAATTACATTAGACATCATAAAACAATCTCTTATTTTCCCTCAAAGTAGTGCCTTTGACCGACGGCCCATGGGCCTCACACGGCCCGCGAAGCTGACACATTTTGCTCAACGTTGCAAATTTCAAAATTACGATTTTTTCTCCATTTAACAAATTCGGAGCCAAATATTCAGAAATTGGTGTCTGGAAAACAGATACAAACTTCACATAATAGAATAAGCATCAAGTAATGACAACAGTAACAATAACTCTTGAGCTATAGTTGTCTTTCTTTTTTTTCATATTTTCTCATTGTTCTTTAGAAAATTTTAAATTTTAGCCACGAGAATCATCTTAACATGAGGTGCGACCAGCGGATTAAAAACAGTTACCTTTAAAAGAAGTAAAATACCTTGGAAAAAAGAATCAAAGACAAGAAGATCTTTAAATTTATTCTCTTATTTTCTTACTGCAAAGACACGAGGAAAATGTTCGATTTTTAGCTCTGCAGAAAGACATGTTCTCAATTTTATGCTCTGTCTTGTATTAGCCCATGTGCTATTCATTGAACGCACGATCTTCTACCTAAAAGGGGTTTGAATATTTATTACAAAAAACATTATTTAATTCACAAATAAGACATCGGTTTAGAAATGGAATATCAATGCCCTTAAATTTTCATTTCTTTACCTAAAACCATGTCTGATGCAGTGGCGTAACAAAATAAGGAAATTTTTAAAAATGTCAATTTTCACACACAATTTTTATTCTCGTATGACATAAGAAAACTCAACTTTGAAAGCATACAGTTTCTTCTCCCCCCCCCCCCCCAAATGATGTTGCCACAAAATGTACTAAACACTAATTCCTGGTAAGATACAACTTTAAAGCTAAAGCGCCGTCTTTGTCCTTTTGATAACGTTTTAAAACTAGAATTATAAGTTCGTTTGAGTATTTTCAGTACAATAATCGGAATTCGAGGACATCTATTACTGGGTGAGGTTTTCTCATTTTTCAAACTTTATGCATAATTCGACAGCCTTCGAAATGAAATTCTGGCTATGCCGCCACTGGCTTATTCCAAAATCTTCACATGCCAAAAGTCATTTTTTTTTTCAATCTCAATGCTTCAATCAAGCACGATCATCAGCTATGAACTGCGTTATTGCGTTATTCGTTCATATTAAACTACTTTGTCTTGAATCGTTGACACGTAATAAATAATATACAGAAAACATACAAGATTTGCAATGTTGCTCATCTTCTGCCCTCGGGCCCAAGATGAGAACAAAAATCCATAAAATCTCCCCTCCTCCTATAGGCAAATGGTATACCAAAAACGTGTGGGATCAAGAGAAATCTGAGGGTCAAAAGAAATGCGTGGGGTAGGAGGCAGCACCTGTGAAGTTTTTTTTTTTTTTTTTGTAAAATTTGGTTATATTATTGGATCACAGCATTATTAATCAAATGACTTCCAAAAAAAATACCGATATGGCCTCAAAAATAAACCATTCTGGCAAACATACCCCCTCCCCTTACGATTCAACGTTCCATTCTTATGAAATTACATGAAAAAGTCCAAGGTTTTGGAATTTTCAGCTTTTATTTTGGTGAAATAAATATCTACTTAACGAAAAAAAAACTTTTTAACTCGATCACTACTTTTTAACCGTGAAAAGTGAGGGGGCATAGCTTTTTACTTTGGGAAGTGAAGGAGCAGTCGCCTCCCCCCCTGTACGAGCCGCTCATGCCTCCTCCCAAGAGTTTCAATGTACGATCTGCGCCATGAGCCCCCTCCTCCTCAACGTGGACACTCCTGAGTTCTGCTCTTTATGACTTCCGGGATCTTTGTTACTTCAGTAACACGTTACTTAAATCGCAGCAAATAACTTATTTTCTTCAGTTTTTGTCAAAAACGTTTAGAAATGTGTACTTAGTATGCGCAATGGGACAAACATAACTCGCCATTAGGAAGAAACATCCCGGTTTACGAGCAAAATGGAAAACGTCAAGGACGATTTTATTACTCATTGTCCTTCGCCCTACATGTAGTGTTACAAGATCGTTGAGACTGTGGATCATGTATCATAATGAACTTAAGTAAGCATTTTAGTTTTTTAAAAAGTAGTTTACGGTGAAGTTATATTGAAATATATCGTTCCGCCTGCTATTAGAGTGTTAGCAGCTGTAGAAAGAAGTGGAAGTCGTTTTCATAAATCGAGATGAGGTTTTGTATCATGATTAATACATGAAAATTGACTTTTTCACTTTTTGCCTGGTAATAATTCCGAACAGTTATTTGGAAATCTGTGCATAAGTAATGTTTCAGTTGTAGCCCACCTCCCTCCCCTGTACTTAGATACTTAAGGAACTTTTTAAATATAAATAAATAAATGAATATATAAAACGCTCGTGGTCTAACTAAATTTTTGGGAAAGTTAAGCACGTTTTCAAAATATGCCCTAGAAATGCGTTTGATAAAAAAAAAAAAAAAAAAAAAAAGAGTGAAAAATCGATGTCGCTTGCTTATATAATCACGTTAAAAAAATCTGATCAGGACCCCACACCACTTCCTTTTAAGTGTTAATTTCCTCGTTGATGCCGTAAGTGTTAAATTAGTGCTTAGGAGTGAGCAAGATAGCAATTCCATTTCTTACACCCTTAGTTTACTAAGAAACAATGCCAAAAAAAAAAAAATATTTTTACAATGAATAATTATCTAAATATCGCCGATTTTAACATCATTCAGGGAATTTTTCTCAAAATATTGCCAATAGCACCGAACTGAACCCTTGTTCCTTGTTTGAAAGTTTCCTTGACACTTCCTCTGTTGCTCCAACTGGCCGAGCAGGTGACCTACAAGGATGCAACCCCGAAAAAAGGAAGAAACTGCCCATGTACTCCTATTTTCCAGAGTAAATTGTTTCAGAAAAACTACTTCGAAATCCTGCTAATTTATCAAACTGCTCTTCCACACCAACCAAATTCCTTGACGTTTTCTCCATAGCTTCTCATTTACTTACTTTTCATTTCTTCTTTTCCTATGACAAAAAACCAACCGAGAGACAAAGGAGGAAGCTGCTTGGACTCTGTTTTACTGTGATTTCAGCGAATTATTTTATTTTTGTAATACTTGACTTTTTTCATTTCCTTTCACAGTAAACTGAAACTGTAACTGTGCTGGTATAAAAACTAATATTGCAAGTAATTTTTTGAACAAAATCCAAAAGTAGCAAAATACTCCTTTTGTCAAATCCGTCAAAAATTTAAATTACAAAAGCCCTTTTTTCGTGGACATGATATTCTTTGATGGGTAGCAACGTCATTAAATATTTAGACTCTTTCAATCACATGGAGTCCAGTATTGGCAATTAATGATTAAAAATTGTTCCATCAGAACCATGTAGCCGAGCTCTTTCCAAGGGAGAAACTATTTGCAAGTGAAATAAGGCGACAACATGCTTCAAACATGTTGTTTAGGGTTTGAGTTGGGCGACTATATTGGTCTTACCAATTGCACCTGTTTATTTGCATTTTTAAAATGTCATTTTTATCTCCAAATGTTTCTTTTTAGCATTTCGTCATTTTGCCCACTTCCAATATTCATCATCTTATCCCATAGGTGTAGTAAGGGATGACGAAAAAGTTTTTGTTTTTGATGCCTGTTCCGCGGAACCAGTGGTTGAGAATCCCTGAATTAGGAATTTGTTCCAGAGAAAGTGTCTCTTGAAACCACATAAACATTTCTAAAAAAAAAAAAAAAAACAAAAATAAAACATAGAACAATTCCGTGTCAAAAAAATAAATAAACAAAACGTCCAATTTATTACGGGCTTTCTTTTTTTTCCTGCGTTTGTTTAAAAAGATTGCGTCACGTATATAAAAGCATTAATGCATGTTAATGAACTTGGCCTGCTCTCGTGGAGAATTGCAGATCCAGGTACATAAAGAGATCACGGCGGCGAAAGTTAATCGAATGCGAGGAGGGGTTAGCTGGCGGTTTCTGCAAACAAGTCTGTTTTTGATGGTTTTGTCCCGGCGCAGGTGCAGCTTGAAAGATGCGCTTGCTAGAAAGGTGGAATAAATAAGATGGCGTTTCTGATATGTCTGATATGTGCGTCTGCCTGTCGACGCTTCGTCCGTCGGTTTGCTTTGGAAACGTCTCTGCAATTGTTGTGCAGATCTATAACGAGACGTGAAGAATGTGCTGTTGGCAAAAGATTAGGCTGAAGGATTAACGTGTTGGAGGGCTTTTTCCCACGTTATTTTTCGACATCAGATTTGAAGCAGGAAAAAAACATGAAATAGTACAATGTTAATTTTTGTTTAATTTTTTTGGGGGGAAATCAAGCGCATCTATCTTATCTCTGTTAATTTTAATTATTTTTTTAATTCTGAAAAAAGAATAAAATTAGCATGCAAAACTTTTTCCATTGCTCTTATAAGAACAACATCATTTGTACAATACACCGTCAACTCGGGCAATTCCATCTAAGGGCTGCCAGTTTCGTATTTGTTAGGCGGTGCATTGCATGTGTGTGCCCTGGCTTAAGGGCAGTAACTTACTGCGTTATTTATTACTGTTTGCATTCATTTACTTAACGACCCAAAAGTGGCTTATTTTTCAAAAAAAAAAAAAGAAAAAAAAAACAGCAGACATTTTTATGTATGTTTAGAATTACGCGACAAAAAATCATTCCAAAATTTTTTCGAGTACAGACCATTAGGTGTCACGTTCACGTTATAGACGCAAAACCTCTTTACATTTGAACTTTCTGTGGACAATTTGAATAAAATATTTTAAAGCATTAGGACCTTCCTGTAATGTAAATTAATTTATAAATAATAAAATGTAATTCGGAGTACAAAGGGTTAAACAAAAGTGGGTGATTCGCTAAAAACCTGATATTTTATAATCAAAAACTCTTCAAAAATAAAAATATATTAAAATCCTACCAAATGGTGGGATTGAACACTACTTACTGTCTTGAAGTAGGAAAAAACCCTTTAATTGAACTCGCTCCATCCCAGGAGAGACATGAAAACCTTGAGACTATACTTAAAAATGATGGACCTTGATTGGTTAAATACCTAAATAAATATAATTTTCTAATGCTAATAAAATTTGTGGAATTTTGATAAACTGTTTAAAAATTATATCAGTACATTTGAGAGAAAGAGTCAAAAAGGTCAGGAGAAAGATCTTGTATTAATTAAAAAAGAAAGTGTTACCTTTAACAAATAAAATAAGTTAGAAAACGTATTTCATACAGTTTGACTTTTAAAAACATCTTTATGGGTCAAGCAGTTATTTTGCTATTCTTTCCGGATATTGTATTGTTAAGTTTTTGGAGGGTCATCAAATGTTATTTTTATTGGAGTATCTTATACAAGTTTTGATATATATCACCTTTCATAATTTGACTCCTCCTCTCCCCCATCAACTTTGCAATCATTTCTGAATATAAGTCAGTACGATCAAAAGCTTCAAAATTTATATATTTTATTTAAATAATTCTTCTGTCAAAAATACCTATGATATAGTCAACATTGCAATGCTTTATTTTGATGAATTACTCCACTTTTCTTGTTATTAAATACCATTATTGTAGTGTTTGGGTCACATCAAATGTCAAGGAATGAAGGTTATTAAAAATTACTCAACCAATTCTTTCCTAACACATCAACACGTAATTTTTTTATTTCTCCTTCACGTATATGAGGAGGGGGAGAGAGTGGGAGAGGGGGGGGGGGCGATATTAGAAAATACTCCGCATCTACTTATGAAAATTTTCTTATTTGCATGTATTTTATTCAGGCCTTTTTTGACAATTTTGCCGCCTTCTTGAGTTTTCTTAGTGACGGAGAGAGAAAGAGAGGGAAGGAAGGCAGAAAGGAACGTAAAAGGGTTTGCAAAAAGAAGATTAAATTTCTGATATGTGTGTCTGCCTGTCGTACGCCTCGTCGGTTTCCATTTGAAATGTCTCACCAATTGTTCCCCTGATCTATTTAGGAGACGCCCAAAGTGTTGCCAAAACGGCTGAAGAAAAGTATTTTACGGGGCTGAAAAGTTGTTTATTTGTTTTGTGGCGGGAATTTGCAGTATTTTTATTTTTCCGAACTTCTTTGAAATTTCAGACTCTTAAGATGCTAACAGTTATTATGTGCAATACATTTTTTTTCCAAATTACGTGTCGGAATCATTAGATAAATTTTTTCAGAAAATAACCGCCTTGTTGCTGTTAATTACATTTAGTTCTCTTCAATATTTATGTTAGTTGGTACTTGTTAAAGTTACATGAAAGTTAATTTTATTCTATTGAAGCAATTTGTAATCATACGTATTTATTAAAGCACTTTGAGTTTTGACCACATTTTA
>JAXGGA010021277.1:0-16862 GCA_038373865.1 Uloborus plumipes | reverse complement strand
ATGCACAAGTGATGCCCCGCCTATACACGTGCCAAAGGCAGCAGCCAATCACGACGAGGCACGTTTCACATTTGCATATCGGCACGCCCTCTAGCGGGCAAAAGCAGGCAATCTAGTTACGTGCATCTGAGCATCGATTAGATGGAGGAAAAGCAATGAAGGGGTAAGTAAGAAGGTGACAGTAGCGCTAATTCTATCAATTTCAGTGTCAACTTAAGTTGCTGTCGAGTATAGACCATTTTTCCTGATCTCATTTTTGTGCGACATAAATTACAGAGACAATAGTGCGAACTAGAGATGGCGCGAAAGAGCCGAATACCGAAGCTTCAGCTTCTGCACATATTTGAAGATTTAGCATTGAACATGTAATAAATGAAATATACCTTTGTGCATAAATCTAAAGGACAAAAAAAAAACTTTAAAAAAGCACGAATGCGCAGGGATACTGCACGTATGAAAAAAAAAATAATAATAAAATAGAAGTTTCTCTAAAATGCTGGGATATTCCGGGAATTTTCAAAATGTATATCAAATACATTCGATTCTTTCCCGATAAAAAAAAACACACACACACACACACAACAAACCTGGTTTTCCCGTCCTCTGCAACACTAATGGCAACCAGAGCAACAAGTTGTTACCATGTCGTTTTCGCGGCTGGTGTGAAACCAGCAAAAATTGAGATATTTAATGAATATTTTGCAAATTGCTAGGAGAAAAAAATAATTTTTCGTTTTGTTCCCCACATAGCAAATGACCGAAGATCAAAAAAGCCGCTTGATTCAGAACATCGCGGACAGTCTCTCGCAAGCACAGGAGCTCATCCAACAACGACAATTGAATAACTTTCGTCAAGTGAGTGAGGACTTCGCAGATAGACTGACGGTAGGTTTGAGTAGCAAAAAACAAGAAATGGTGCAAAAAGAGCCTGACCAAGAAATGATGTTTAGCATGGATGACGCATTTGACGAAGCAATGAAATCCGGCAAGCTGGAAGGATTTGGTGAAGGAATGGAATCTAACGGGCGAAAGGAATTCCATGTGCAAACGAAATTCAGCGGGAAGGACGAACTTGGACTGCAGACAGAATTTAGCGAGCAAATGGAATCTGGCGATTCTACGAATCTCAGCGGACAGGAAGAAATAGGATTGCATAGAGAGCTTAACAGACCAAGACCTCTGCAGAAGAATATGCGTTCGTAGATCAGCACTTTCATTGTTAGTTTAAACATTCATTCCTCTCTAATAACAAGTCTGGTATCATTAACCGATATAATCATTTGATGATTAATTAATTAATTTTGGGTTTTTAATAAATGAAATTTCCTTCTGTATGAGTTTAAATTGTCTGATTGATCGAATATAAATGAAGAAAAAAACTAAGAAGAAACTTTTTTTTCTATGTAATATTTTAGTTTTTTCAGTGACAAATAAACATTTAAAATCATGAAAGATTTTCTTTCAAGTTCAATCACACACATACACACACTGCAGGTTGTCCGAATCTACCGCTACATGTGCTTAAACCGGGTGGATAGACCTCTGAAGAGTAATTTATTGATCCAGAGCAGGAACCGAGCAATCCCTGATCCAACTTCCCCACAGGCACTTATCTGAAATGTGATCAGAGGACTTTGGGCCCCAATCATCATTACTGAACACGGTGGATGTTCGATCCGAGTGGGATCGAACATCCAGTTACGATCAGTATCGGACCAGTTACGAGATCGTCCCATGTTTGCCAAGAACTCTCGGAGGTCATTGTGACCCCCCCCCCCCCCCATAAAAAAAATCACTCTCCCAAGCAAAAAAAAAAAAATTACTCGGAACAGAACTAATCATTTTCCTGTTAAACCACCAGACTTTCTCTTAACACATTGTATTGTTAATACAAATATCTTTTATTCAGTTGTTTTTAAAGACATATTTCAAGTTTTCTTTATGCTTCATACATGTATTACATTTTAAGTGTAACGTAAATGTGATATTTAAAACTAGGGATGCACCGATAAGCAAATTGGCCGATTACCGATTAATCGGCTGTGCCGACTAATAATAAGGACGATTGGTTTTGTACTACCAATTTTACCATCACTGTTTTTCCTCTCTTATACAATTCCAAGTTTAGAAATAGTAAGTTATATTTTTCTGAGAGATTTTTTTCCCATTTTCCTAGTTTTCACAAAATAATTTCAATATTTTAAGTAATTTCTTAGAACAAATTTTCATATTACTTTCAATAATATTATTAACACATTGTTTGTTATATAGCATAGAATGCAACATAAAATAATACATGACATAAAAATTCAAAACAAAGGGAAGGGGGGAGTCTGAGGTGAGCACTCTAATTTAGGAGTACTTTCAATTCATATTTTTTAATAATTAGTAGCAATTTAATTTACTACTTTTATTCTTTGAAAATTAGCGGTTATTTAAAAGCACTGTGGCCACATTAAAATGTTGCAACATTGTCTATGTATATTTATTCAAAGTAGGATAATTAGTTTTAAAAATTTTTATATCAGCTGTGAGGATAATTTTTACTGTTAATAAAAGTATTCATCATAGTTGGTATACTTTAAAAAATAGTATTTGAAGAATATTTTTTGGCCGATTTTGCCGATTATTAATAATCGGCAAAGTGTCCGATTAATCGGTGCATCCCTATTTAAAACCAGACCTGTCATTTCAAAGTTTTCCAGCACAGGGTCTCAAAGTATATATTCAATGAATATTTAATTGGAAAAACAACGAAAACTACGCACACATGTATAAAAATTCATTGATTTACCAAAGTCCTTACCGTGGTAAAAATTGTACTTTGAATGAGGATAAGTTTTCTCAATGTCTAACATTACTTTTTATTCTTTGGAAATAATAAAACTAGTATGTTGTGGCCCCATCACGAACCTTTCATCCATATCTCCTTTATGAATTCTTTGATTTAACCCTTTTTAAGGCAGTGGTAAAAATCTTACTACCACGCTAGAACTTAAAACGCACTAGAAACGCACAAAAGTTTTATGTACACCATTAAACATTGTAATGTTCCATTGTGAGCTGCTCCATGTTTCATGTTGTTCCATCAGACAAACTAAAAGTATTTTTGGTGATTTACATTGTATTTAGTTTTTCTATCACTTATTTCATGCGTAACTAAAAAATGAGTAATTTGAAATAACTAATGACGAATAGTTTTACAAGGAATGCACATTTACTTGTGAAATTATTTGTATTTTACATTTATTCTATTGAATAAGCCAGTGAAATGTCATTGCTTGTAATGGACGGTGGTTAACTTTACTCACCCCTCTTAAAAACAGAAGCCACAACAGCAAAATTTTAAAAAATACATTTTTTGGTCATAAACGAGCTTCATTTTTCTAATTATAATACAAAATGTGAACTTTGGAGAAAAATGGCTTGTGCCCATTAAAGGGTTAATGCAGAGGTAGCCAATCTTTTTCGGAAGAGTGCCACTATCTGGGGGGAAAAAATCTCTGCGTGCCACTTTCAATTTTTCTTACTGCCTCGGGCGTGGATGTACTTTCTCTCTCCTGTCCTCGTCCTTTCCTTTTGTGTGAATGGGTTGCTGTGCTGTGAATGCACAGCACCCTATAAAAGGGTCCTTATGGTATATGTGTACTGTGACAGTCAGGCTTCACACCAAATGACGGTGAAGCAGCGCACCCCAAATTACCAGCCTATACTAGAGAGCAACTTAACTTGACACTCAACATCACTACTTGAGAAGCCAATAAGAGCTCACAAGCAGTCAGCGATCTCCTCTAATTCGCCAAGTAGGCTGTGACGTTTTATCTAGCTCGTTTTTCATAGGCTAACGTCACGATGTTTTTGTCAAGAAAGGTTGCAGTCGAGTATAGCTGGAACAAGACAGCAACAACAATATTTGTTGTTGAATGTTAATTGATAACAATTATTGTTACCAATTAACATTCAATGGTAGTTTGATTTTTAGATATTTATTTACAAACATATTTTGAACCAAACTTACAATACTAGACAGCTGAAATGTGTAAATTAAAAAAATACATATATTGGTACAAATTTGCACAATTCAATATAATTTGGATGACTTGCATTTGAATTAAGCTCTAATATCAGGCCCGTCATTTGGGGTGGGGGTATTTGCCCCCGACTTTGAGAAATCAATGTATTTATGTTGTTTTTTGTTGTTTTCTGGTGAAATTGTATTGTGTTTTTACCCTTTGCCTACCCCCTGGAAAAACTTACAATGACCGGCCTGTCTTATACTTCATTTCCAATGTTGCAAGATGCAACAGATCAACAATTTTGATTTGGATTTTAGGTGGATAACAATTAACGTATTAAAGAGAAATATATAAAGAGTTTGAAAATATCAGTAATTTTGTATCGTTATAAAACTCATCAAACCTAATACTGAGTGAATTCTTCAAAATTGATGTACAGTTTTATAATCTATCCTGGGGACATTAGTAACACTGGACAGCTAATTCCAGTATTGGTGTAATATGTTTTAATCTGTTCACTTCAAAGTTGAGAAAGAAACTGAAGTTTCATGGTAAAAAAATAAAAAAATGTATATGATCTATACTGGTTTAAGAAGCACATTTTTGTTCTCCAAAATCTGATTCCTTGGCACAAAGAGCTTCTGATGAATAATAACACAGGCCAACGATGAAAAAACTTTTTTAATGAAAATACCTTATTCTTATGTTGTTTAGGTTGCTGAATCCAAATATGATGCTTAAAAAGTTGTATCACCCACCATTTATTCACATTTTATAGTTACATTCATGAAATAAAGAAACATTTTTAGAATTTAACAGCTTTTTCATAGTTAAGATAACATGAAAAAATAGGTCTAATGAACAAAGATGATGTTGGCAGCACTGCTGAAACACATGCTACAACATGATGGGGGATTACTGTTGGTCACTTCACCGGGAAGTTCAGCAAGCTATTCATCGCAGGAAAAGCTACACAAGAAGCTTCAAGGAAAAAAGGGAAAGAAAATATAAAGCAATTCCAGTTGACAAGTGAACCTTGTATCATCACATAAAATTACTATTCCAAGTATTTTACTGTAAATACAAACCATTTTTACGATTCTACAGTGTTTCATTGATTTCCCTATATACTGTAAATGGGTATTAGACTATATAATAAAATACATTTTGCTTGGAAACTAAGGGTGATACATAAAAACTACAAGCAGATTTGGATTCAGCACATAAAAATCTATCAAGATCAGCTATTAAAATTAAAAAAGTTTTCAAAAAGGTTTTTTTTGTTGGCCTGTGTAATGATTCTTAGAAAGTTTAGTTCCTAAATAATTTTCAAGTAATGTAACAAAAACAAGGTGTTCAGTCTACTATGGTTTCTTCATTTTAGTCACAGAGTCTACTTCTTTAAACATTACACAGCCTGTAGCTGATACTATTTTGCCTAAATCTAAAATTTCTCCTGCAACATTGAAAGTTCCATTTCTTTTACGCACAAATCTGTACCTCAGAACCAGACTAACGTAAGTCCACTTTCGTCATTTTTCAGTAGAGAGGAAAAACGATGTATTCGACAATTGTTTTTCCCCTCTACCGAAAAATGACGAAAGTGGACTTACGTTAGTCTGGTTCTGAGGTACAGAAATATGCTTTATAAAACATTGTCTGTCATGTCACAGCTTATTTTGAATGTCCGAAGCTAACGATAAGCATTAGCAATACAGTAGTTGTAGCAATTTGTATGCCAGCCTCCCGTGTCATCCCCTGTGGCAGAATTTTTTTCAGCTTTCTGCGACAAGTTTTCTAGAGCAAATTTCTTTCTGCAAAACTAGAATATTCTTCAATAATAAATATATATATGCAACCCTCTTACAGTAACACAAGGTATATATTTATAAAAATGTTAACATTAACACTATAGATTCATAGGTTTTTTTTTCTGGTGGCTGTTTTATATTATTTTTTTCTTGACCTTTTTTTCCTCCCAATCACAAATATCTTTCTGCACACTGTCTCCCTAATTCTGCGACAAATTCGCCATGTCGGCAGTTTTCTGCCACAGGGGTGTCATCATATCATTACATTTATTCAGAGTAAGGGTTTTAGTTTTTTGGCAATATTTCTGAGAACGACATTATTTCCCCAATTTTTAAATAAGTCTTAGCGTTCTACTTCTACTGCTCTGCCATGCCACACCACCACACTCGGGCACGCAAGGCCCGGGTTTGCTAGCCCTGATCTAACATATGGTATAAATCATACATGGCTCATGTAATCCCCCTGTAAAATTTTCATATTCGAAAAAACAGGACGATTTTGATGGTTTGAAATAGGCGATCTTAATTCATTGGAGTAAAATTTTTGGCGCTAATACTTGCGCAAAGAATGCGTTTTCTTTGCATATGTAAGTCAAGCTTTTTTTTTCTTTTCAAATTTTTTTCAGGTAATAAGTCCGTAGATGAGCAGATATTTTGCACACATAAACCACACCAATATGAAGAGGTATTTCCGAGCTTATAGGCCGTGGTCGATGTGGAACAGAAAAACTATACGTTTCATCGAGCTCTGCAGTAGTAGCCTGCTTCAATATCTAGTCATGTCATTTGTATGTTTTTAATAAGGCATATCTCAATGCTAGGTGTGTGTCTGAGATAAGGGGAGTGTCTCCCCCCCCTTCCTATTTTCAAAACCGAAACTGATTAATTTCAGATGGGGGAGGGGGCGTGGAGACTCTTAATCGATTTTTTTTAGTAATCATAAAAAAAAAACTAGGTTAACATTAGAACTTTGCAAGCATTTATTAATAAATGCTTGTCATAATATTTTAGTAGTAATAAACTGCGTAGGGATGCATTTTCTTTGTTTTTTTTAAATCAAAGAAAGGGTTTAATGCTTCAAGTCAGTGGTATGGTACCTCTATAATAGAGCACTTGAAAATCATCAAATACTAAATGCAGTAGGGTTAGAAGAAATGAAGAGCAAAACTTTATTTTCGTGCTCCTGAATAAAAGCAAAAATTGCGGTAATTTGTCATTATTTGACTGCTGTGTTGAATCAAAATTATCAAAAAACATTAATTAATCAATTGTTTCCATCTACAAGAAGTTTATCAAAGGATCATTTTCAATTTATTTTAAAATTTGAAATTTGCAATCAAAAAATAAATAAATAATAATAATAAGTATTTTACAACAAAAAGTAGTATCATAGCTAGGAAAATTTTCTGGACGACGACTTGAAAATAAAACAAATAATAATTATTTTATAAAATTAATAATTATTCTAAGAAAAATTATCTCAAATAAACCTGATTTCTTACTTATTTTTTATGTATAATTTAGATGAGATATTATTATTGACTTTTTTGTTGATAACTTAGAAATGAACAAAACCCACTTTTGACAAAAACCCGGGTGGGTTTTTGTTGGTGGACCCGCCCAGAAAAACCCGGGCGGGTTTTTCTGGGCTGGGCCCACCTTTGCCAACCCTGCGTGTAAAAGCCCCCAGAATCATCGCTCCTGTTTTCTTTGCACTCTTTCCAAAAAAAAGTTATGTAAGGGATAGATTAAAAGGATTTTATTTGAAACATTTAAAATTAAGTCAACTATGTTACAAGATCTGGTGAAAACAGCACAGTCATTTGATCAGAGTTTTTAGCTTGTTACAAGATCAGATAACTAATAAGACATTTAGGAATGAAATAATATATCAACTTTCATGTAGATGATATTTTGATTATATTTGTGCTTTAAAACTAAGAGGTAATAAAAATTCAAATAAACGAGGCAATCATAAATTCACATCATTAATTTCCTAATTAAGTCTTCCTATAAATTTACATAAAACTTGGGAGATAAAAATGAACATGACGCTAATCAGATAAAAAAGACATACTTGGGTAAGTCTCAGAGCTTTAAACACTTAAGTCATATGGAACAATGGGGCAAGAAATTGCAATCAATAGCAATAGATTTAAAATAGGTATTTAAGAAAAACATTTCTTTGCATTAACGTCTCTACCCCTACAAAATACAACGTTAAAAGGCACAAATTTCCGCTGAAAATTACATGCAAAATTTTCAAAATAATGAAGAACTCATTTCTCAGAATAAATACACTGTGCCTTGCGATATATCTATACGTTTTCTTTAAAATTTATTATAGCAGTTTCTTTATGCTAAGCAACTTTTAGCAATACTCTCTTTCAACTGCAAAATACACGTATGCACTTTTCAATTTGAAATTGTATCTTATTACAATTTATTTCATCAAGTAGAGGCAACTCAACATCACATAGTACGAAGCACACTAATATCAAAAAGGTAATAATTACTGACCATTATTTTATGTAGAACGTTTCCACCACACCTTTTCCGGATATTGATGTTATTTCCCAAACACTATCAGAGTCATCAGACTCATTTTCAGAGCTAAGCTCAACATTTTTACTAAGGATGCGTGCCACCTTTCGAGGGAAAATATGCGATGTTTTATGGTCCGAATCCCCATCAGGCGGAACAATGCATGTAACTTTCTTGGGTAAAACGGGTACAGCATCTGGATTCGAATCGCTAGCAGTTGGATCACTACACGCAACTTTCTTAGGCAAAATGTGCACTGCATCCGGATCAGAATCCGTCTCGGAATCCTCGCTGACAATGTAACGAATGCCCACCGGTTGCGAACGGTGCCATGGCCTGGCTGCCCTCCTGGCAATCTTGCGCTTTTTCAGTGGAAGCGAAGAAGTTATGTTCATTTCGTACGCATTCATGGCCCTCTTCACGGATTCCGGAATGCAACGTTCCGGAAGGACGGCCTCCCGTAAGAACTGTAAAAACACACTCATATCTGCCCTCTCGGATATGTCGGCACCGAAGATGCCCTTGGCTTGCTTGCCGACGATAGGAACTATGGTGATCGGATTGACCAACTGCACAAATTTCTTCAGTTCACTGTACGAGGAATGATTGGAATAGGGAATCACATGGACTTCAGAAAACTTAGCAAATGGTTGGAAATTATATCCACAGTATCTCGCTGTTGCAAGAATTGCATGGGTCTTTTTCTGCTGATTCCAGAGAGTGATGTTTTTCCCACTTATTTGATTTGTTGCTACCACAAAAATTTTTGTACTCGACTCGTCCTCCGTGATGATGTCGGATAATCCCATGATCTCCATCAAGTCTTTCCTGGCGGACTTTATACAGATTTTGGAATGCGTTTCTTTGGCTATCTGCAATAACAAATCTTCTTTGCCTAAATTATCTAATCCTAAAAAAATACGGTCACTTTGCACTAGACACACATGTACCTGGGATAGGATCTTTTCAATGGCATCTTCTCTGGATGGAAACACACATTTAGGTGAACAGTAAGTATTATCCAAATATAATACATCTATGGGCGGCAATTCAAAGCAATCGAAAATCTCTGGCTTGTATCGGAAGTCGGCGGTGTACAGAATGTCTCCGAAATAGCTGCTGAAAAGAAACATCACCGACCCTGGACAATGATTTGCATCAAAGAGAGTAACTGTAAGTAGTTCTTGACCTTCTAAATCTAGAGGTATGAGATGATCTTGACCTATTTCCAAACTTCTTACCAGTGATGGATCAATCTGAAATTACAAACGCTTTAAGTCATTCTGAGCATATAAAATATAAAATTTTAGAATTGATGATTTTAAAAACAAAGCAAAGTTAAACTGTTGAAAATATTGCAAGTCAACTAACTAACAGTTCTCGCCGTCTTATCACATCCATTTAACATGTAATTTTGGAACTGTCCAACCACAGGCAGGTTAAAAGATTATCAAAAATTAAGATAAATTTTAACAAACATCAGATATCCAAAACATTGAAGTATATCGATATATACATATAGGAAACAATGTTTCTTTGATTGTGTCCCATGCCTAGAAAACCACATACATAATTGAAATTTGTCACCAAATTCAATCGTAACATGAGGGTCTGCACCTTGAAGCATTTTTTCTAAATTTAGAATGTTTTTTAATTCATTTTTTTTTAAGCTAAAATGTCACACTTCGCCTAATAGGTGGTGAAAAAAATCCCCCATCTTTTAACATTTTTTGTCTCTAGAAACAGCTTCTTCTTTGCACTAGAGGAAGTTTGATTCAATTCTCTCCGTTAACTGGAGCAGGAGCATTTTTCTAACTGAGCAAACATCGTAGGCTAAACACGATTCATATTTATTTTACATAAGGCCACTATCTAGACAAGCCGAAGCATCAAGATTAAGTTTCACCACTTTGGATCCAGCTCGTGTTATGTTTTTGGCGGTTGATGAATGGTTGTCTTTTCTGGCAAGTTATCACGTTTTGGTAAATTTTCAGTCTGAGCAATTATTAGCGGCACATGAATTTGGCAAAGCTTGGCAATTTCTGACATTTTTCTCAAGTAGCCCTAATGAAAAAGTGAAAGTAAAAGTGATGAATTGGATACAAAGTGGTTGAACTTAAGCTTGATATGTCGGCCTGTCTATATAGCGGCTCTAGGGAGAGCGACAGAGGTTTGACATCATCTTTTTTACTGAGCTCCAGAATCTTGGATGCTTTTCTTGACCATGAATTCCGCACATCAAAGCCAGACTAATGTTAAGTCGGCGGCCAACTTTTCAAGTGGTCAGAGAAGTCTGACTGGATGGGGAGATCGCAGGATCGACTCCCGACTCGGGCATGAATGTACTTTCTCTCTTCTCTCTTCTTTGTGTGAATATGTTGTTGTGATGTGAAAAGTTGCCTAACCTATAAACCATGGGTGCAAGTTTAGTGATGTGTTCAAGACGGAAAATATTTTGAGTAGCCCCCCCCCCCCCCACGCTACTTGGATATATATATATATATATTTTTTTTTTTTTTTTGCAATTTTTGAATATTTGTGCTTAATGTAATTTTTTTATTTTTATTTTTTGTAACAATGTGAGCCTTCTTTTAGGTGAAGCATTTCAAGCATTTTGTTATGTGTGCAGAAAAGGGGGGTGTCCTTCGCGGGTTTTCTACATCGCATCGTGGCTCTGAAAACGTAAAATTGAGTGAATGTCAATAATACGAACGGGGCTCCCCCGGAGTTCTTGAAAAAAAAAAAAAATTCCTAAATACCGTATGTACTCGCGTATAAGTCGAGAAATTTAGTCCAAAAATGAAGTATAAAGTTAAGGGGTCGACTTATACGCGGGGCAGAATTTCAGAAAATTTTTCCTCAATAACTCTTGAAAAAAAAACACTCAAAAACGATAAGATTTTTCCGATTCAGTCTTACTGTTTTAAACAGACGCTAAAGAAGTGTAAATACTCATACATTCTTCTGTATTTTTGCACGATTTGATTGTGAAATAAAGAATAAATAATTACAATAAACAGGCTGACGGCGCGAAAATTGCGGGAATTGCCGTATTCGCAAATTTTCCGATTGATGGTGTTTATATTTTTAAAACAGAATATGATACGGCTAAATCGCAAAATTTTATTGGTAATAATACAAATACAAATACAAATGTGACGACCAGCAACAGGCTCTGGGCCCAACTGGGCTGGTCCTAGTCAAATTATAGATCCCAATGAAGATCAATGGCCCTCTTAAAACTATATACTCCCTTGCTCCTTACTGCCTCTTCCGGTAAACTATTCCAAGTTCCCACTACTCTGCTAAAATAGTAATTTTTCCGAATTTCCAGGTTAGCCTGAGATTTAAACAGCTTATAACAATGACCCCTTGTCCTGCTTTCCGTGCAAAAATTTAACCCTATAACATCTTTCATTTTGATAAATTTAAACAACTGAATCATGTCCCCTCTGGTTCTCCTTTGCTCAAGACTATACATATTAAGCATTCTAAGTCTGGAATCATAGTCTAAATTAGAAAGTCCATTCACTAACTTTGTAGCCCTCCTTTGTACCCTTTCCAGTAAATTAATATCTTTCTTAAGGTAAGGAGACCAAAACTGAACAGCATACTCTAAATGAGGTCTTACCAAACTTCTATATAAAGGCAGAAGAACCTTCTTTGATTTGTTTGAAATAGATCTATTTATAAACCCAAGCATCCTATTGGCTTTGTTACTAGCTATGCTGCACTGTTGACTAAACTTGAAGTCTTGATTTATTAAGACACCTAGATCCATAACATTTTCTGCCTTACTAATGACTGAACCCTGTAAATAATAGCTTGTATGCTTATTCCCATGACCTAAATGCAGCACTTGACATTTCCCAACATTTACTGCCATGCCCCACTTGTCTGCCCACTTAGTAATATGATCCAAATCCTCTTGCAGCTGATTTACTTGTTCATCATTTTCTACAACCCCCATAACTTTGACATCATCAGCAAAACAATTCATGTTTCCAGAAACATTTTCATGAATATCATTCATAAAAATAATAAACAAAAGTGGACCTAAAACTGATCCTTGGGGAACCCCACTTAAAACCTCACTCCATTTAGAATGATTACCCCTTACAACTACTCTTTGTTTCCTTCCTGTCAGCCAATTCCTAACCCAAACTAAAATTTTACCTCCAATTCCTATATCAGCTAATTTACTGAGTAGTGCAACATGCGGCACCTTATCGAAAGCTTTTTGAAAATCAATGTAAACAATATCTACACACTTTTTATTATCTAAAGCCATGGTGACCTTGTCATAAAAATGTAATAAGTTAGTAGCACACGATTTACCTTTCCTGAAACCATACTGCAAACTAGTCAACAGACTATTATTTTCTAAGAAATCCATAATCTTAATTTTAAATAAAATTTCAAAAATTTTGCAAACCACTGAAGTAAGACTGACAGGTCTATAATTTCCTGCATTACCTCTAGACCCTTTCTTGAAGAGTGGCGTAATGTTAGCCAGTTTCCAGTCCTCTGGCACTGTCCCTGAGTTATACGAAGCATTGAAAATTTTTACAATAGTATCTACTAATTCCTCAGCACATTCAACTAGAATTTTTGGGTAAATATTATCTGGTCCAGGAGCTTTAGTTGTTTTAATTTTTTTCAAATGAAGTAAAACGTCCTCCCTAGAAAAAACAAAATCCTCAAGCTGTAGAGTAAGCTTGTGTCTTACTTGTGTCAACTGTTGAGATACAGTTATCGTTAAAAACACTGGAAAAAAAGTCATTTAGAACATTAGCAATATCCCCATCATTCTGAATTAAATTTCCATGCTCATCAACCAGTGGCCCAATTTGACTATTTCGAACTTTCCCAGAATTTGCGTAAGCAAAAAACCCCTTTGGGTTCCTGTCAATATTATCTGCAAGCTTTTGTTCCAATTCTCTTTTCTGAAACCGTACCAAATACTTAAAACTACGCCTAGCCTCACAATACTGTAGCCTATCTGCGCTGTGACCAGTTTCTTTTAACTGATGAAAAGCAGCTTGCTTACGGTTTAGAGCGTCCTTAGTTTCCCTAGTGAACCACATGGGCCAAATTTTAGTGTTTACCCCTTTTCTCCTAAAAGGAACATAATCCCCAACTGTTTTTGCTAGTTTTTCCTTAAACTCAGTCCACTGCAGATTTACCTCGCTATTGTCCAAACCTGATGAAAAAACTGTTTTCAAACTCTGCCTGAGTGCGACAAAATCAGTATTTCTGAAATTAGGCACAATCCTAAAATTTTTGTCTTTGTGCATATCAAACTTAATCCCAAACCTAATACTGTTGTGGTCACTATCCCCAATATGCTCCCCTACACATAATGCCTGAACAGAACCTTCAACATTGCAGAAAACTAGATCCAAAACAGCATCCTGCCGTGTTCCCCCAGAAACAACTTGATCTAAAAAACAGTCACCAATTACTTTTAGAAATTCCTCTTCTTTACTATTATTGGGGTAAGAATTATTCCAATCAATGCCCGGAAAATTGAAATCCCCCATTATAATTACCGGTCCCTTACTCGACATGTCTCTAATAATACGATACATCTCTTCATCTTGACCCTGGCTTAGATTAGGTGGCCTGTAAATGTTACCCAAACGCAATTTTTTACCCTTACTGCTCATCAGTTCTAGCCAAACCATGTCAATATCATTAGGTTTGTCATTTATTGCCAATTCATTGCAAGTTAAAGTATCCCTAACATAAAACAAAACCCCACCACCTCTTTTACCTGCCCTATCTTGTCTAAACAAATTATACCCAGCAATACACAATAAATCATCATCATTTTTGGTAGCCCATGTCTCGGTAACTCCAATAATATCCAACTTCTCATCTATAATTATGCTTTTCAATTCTTCCATCTTGTTCCTAATACTGCGAGCATTGGTATAAAGAACCTTAAGCATGCCCAACTTGCTTTTATTCAACCCCTTGCGATTTCTTGAATCGAAATTGTTAAAATGACTGCTCTTATTCATCTCCCTATTACTATTTCTAATAAAACCTAAAGAGTTTGCATTCTTTTGAAAACTGCTCCTTGAACCATGCCCCCCATTCCAACTTAGTTTTTTGACTCAGAAGCCTCTAAAACCAAACCACTAACCATTTTGACCCCTATAGAACTCAGATGCAGGCCATCCCTACCAATCCAATCACGCTTGCAATGACTCCACACATCAACAAACCTGACACCGCGCTTGCAAAATAAAATGCAAAATAATGCAAAATAAAAGCAACAGATAGTAAAAATTGTAACCGCAAAATCGAACCCTAACAAAAACCGCGATCGTAAAATCGAATCCTTTACAAAAATCGCGATCTCAAAAATGAACACTTTTTGTGAAAAAGAATAACAACCGTGCTATTTTCAACACAAGAATGCTCACTGCATTTCATTTTCCTTCTTTTTAAAACTTTTTTTCTTTTTACTTTCTTCTATATCTATTATATAGAAGAAAGTATTGGTTTCGTAAAAATTTTCGAATGTCGAATTTTGACGGATTTGCACGTTTTGAGGTGCGCTGAGTCCATTTCGACCATTTTTGGAAAATGTCTGTCTGTGTGTGTGTGTGTGTGTGTGTGTGTGTCTGTCTGTGTGTGAGTCTGTATGTGTGTGACCAGTTTTTGTGGCCGCGCTAGAGCAAAAACTACTGCATGAAATCAAACAAAAATTTTTTCACATATGCACCACCATGTGAACTGGTGCACCTGACTTTGTTTAGCGAATTCCTCCAAGGGGGGTGGAGCAATCGCACGTGTTCTGCGCGTGGGTGATTGCTATATCTCAGGAAGTAACCGGCGGAATAAAACGAAAATTGGTCCATAGATAGACCCTACCGAGTACAGGTGCTGATTTAATTTGCGTGTCAATATCTCGAAGGGGGGTGGAGCAATCGCACGTGTTCTGCGCGTGGGTGATTGCTATATCTCAGGAAGTAACCGGCGGAATCAAACGAAAATTGGTTCATAGGTAGACCCTACCGAGTACAGGTGCTGATTTAATTTGCGTGTCAATATCTCGAAGGGGGGTGGAGCAATCGCACGTGTTCTGCGCGGGGGTGATTGCTATATCTCAGGAAGTAACAGGCGAAATCAAACGAAAATTGGTCCATAGGTAGACCCTATTGAGTACAATTGCTGATTCAATTTGTTTGTCAATATCTCGAAGGGGGGTGGAGCAATCGCACGTGTTCTGCACGAGGGTGACTGCTATATCTCAGGAAGTAACCGGCGAAATCAAACGAAAATTGGTCCATAGGTAGACCCTATTGAGTACAGGTGCTGATTCAATTTGTGTGTCAATATCTCAAATGGGGGTGGAGCAATCAAAAGTGCTTATTTTGTCATTGCACCTACTGTATCTCGGGAAATATTGCTGCGATTTGAATGAAATTTGGAATAACACTAACCCAATATGGAAGCAAGCATCGATTAAATTTTGGCGCCAATCGCCCCAGGGGGAGGGTGGGGTGATTTTTGCGCTTAGTCAACAATGCGAAAAATTAATTCATTAAAAAATCGCTTTCACGCTATTTAATTATCAAAACAGCTGAAAACTTTCAATGATTTGAAATTTTTAACTGTTGCCAATTTCTTTTTACTAACAAATAAAATGTTTGCAATTAATCTAAACAAGGCTTTTGCAATGATTTCCAATTTCGCTCATTGATTCTGCATTTGCAGGGCTATTACGATAATTGGGAAATTGTAGCTGTCTCCTATTATTGGGCGAGTACGTATTTTATTTTGTAACCGGAATTCATAAGATAGATATAGAAGAAAGTTTCGTGACGGCCACGACAGCTAGTTTAAATCGCGATAAAACGTTCCCGGATCGGTCCCGATTTACAAAAATCGCGATCGCAAAAATGAACTCTTTTTGTGAAAAAGAATAACAATCGTGCTGTTTTTAACACAAGGATGTTCAGTGCATTTCATTTTCTTTCTTTTCAAAATGTTTATATTCAAAAATCGCGACAAAACGTTCCCGATCGTTTCAAAAAGTGCGGTCTCGACTTATACGCGGGTTTTCGATTTTTCCCGATTTTCCTTCAAAAAGTAAGGGGGTCGACTTACATGTGAAATCGACCTATACGCGAGTGTTGGTACGCGATTGTCGGACATTTTGGTAATGTAAAGGGAAGGAATGGGCTTCTTTTGAGACTGTCGATTCCAAAAGCGCAATTCAGACTATCGCAAAAAAATATTAGAAAGAGGAGGGTTGAGGATTCTCGGAATTATTTTGGAATTGAAGCTCCAAAAGTTGAAATCTGGGTTCGTACATATTTCATCAAAAAAAAAAAAAAAAAATTCCGAAGGGTCCAGAAGAAAATCCAAGTAGCATAAAAAATGTACGGAATTACCGCAAACCTAAACACGTGCGCGTTAAAAAAAACGAAAGTAATGATAGAATTAGCGCTACTATCACCTGCTTACTTACCCT
>JAXGGA010021276.1:0-16862 GCA_038373865.1 Uloborus plumipes | reverse complement strand
TTTGTATTGCTTTAGTATTTTTTTTAAAGGCAAGATGTTTAAAAGTTTGAAGTATATGAGCGGATATTTTCAAACTTTTTCTAAAAAACAAAATTCGTAAGAGTTTTAAGTTTACATTTTTGCTCATCATTTTGTCTTATATATATATAATTTTCCGGTGAGCTAGTTTACGCTCCTTTTTTAATTGCTCTATTTTTCTGTTTCTCATTTTCCCATATTTTAATCACCCACATTTTTACATTATAGGCTTATACCTATACGCTTATACTTATATATGCAAGATGGAAAATTATTGAAATTTTGCAAAATAAACAAGCGCTTTTATAGCAGCTTAATATTAATAGCAAATAATATATGAAAGTTTAATAAATTAGTCCTTTAAGTGGCACAAAATGTGTAGATTAGAAAAAACAACAAATGAACAAATTGAAATTTTAAGAAACTTTGAGAAACATTTGAAAATTTACGAAACAATATAAACATATAAAAAGAACAAACGAAAAAGATAAGGCAGCACATTACCCATGTTTGTTCTTTTTATATGTTTAGATTGTTTCGCAAATTTTCAAATGTTTCTTAAAATTTCAATTTGTGCATTTGTTGTTCTACACAATCTACGCATTTTGCGACACTTAAAGAACTAATTCATTGAACTTCCATAGATAATTTGCTATTGATATTAAGCTGCTATAAAAGCGCTTGTTAATTTGCAAAATTTAAATAATTTTCCATCTTGCATGTATACATATAAGTCAAAGCGTATAGGTATAAGCCTATAACGTATAAGCGGGGATAATAAGAACCGAAAAAATGGAGAACGGAGAATTACGAAACGAAAAAATGCCTAACGGAAAAATGACGAACGCTCTGTTCGTCATTTTTCCGTAAAATCACGGAAATATAATTAACGAAACGGAAACACTCCGGCAACTCAGCTGCCGTATGTTTTTTCATTATTTTCAGGAAATTTTTTTAACAGTGTAGTCTTCAATTCTTGAAACACAGATCTCAAGTAACGTGACGTATTTCAAAGTACAGTATTGGAAGAAATCAGTTTATTTCACTTGTTTTACGCAAAACGTGTCTCTCATTCGCCGATGTTGAACCATGTGACTTGGAATCTTTGTTTCAGCTTTTTTTAAGCAAGTGATTGGACCTCCATTTACTATAATCTGCTCTAAGAGTAAAACCTATTTCATTCTGAATTTATTGACAGGTGTTTTTTTTCTCCTCTTATGTTTTTGCTGCGTATCAGGTATATTTTGTTAGTCTACGTCAGTGGAGCCATATAAGAAGCCAGCGAACAGGCCCGTCATTCCGGGGGCGGGGGACACAGGGTCCAAGTACAATGCAATTTTGTCGAAAAACATCAAAACCACGTCCACTTTTATGAAAATACATTGATTTCTCAAAGTCCCCCCCCCCCCCCCCAACTGAAAATTATGTTCTAGAACTGTCAAAAACCACAAATAATCTTTATTTGGTATGATCGAAAATTTGGAGCAAAAAAAGAAAGAAATTGATTTCTAAAAACAGAAGTTTCGTTTTAATTAACCGTGCAGTATCTACAACAACAATTCTTGGTTTATTCTTTCATTTCTTTTTCCATGTTACTTAGTTAAAGTTTTAATGCATTTAAATTTCTTATGCGTTCTGGTCCACGTGATTCATCTTAGTATAAAGTACAACTTTCGAGTAAAAAAAAAAGGTTGGACACATCACCAGAGGCATAGCAAGAAATTCTTCAAGAGGAGTTTCCAGAAGAAAAAAAAATAGCCGATTACGATGCTGGGCAATTCCACGATAAGGTCAACCAGATGGTCAAATTTTCAAAATTAATATTTCTAAACAAACAAGGTATCATTTTAAAGGTAAAGAGTTGTATATTTTGAAATTCATGTCTAAATTTTGATAACTTAAGTTTTGACTAAGTTACAAGAGGTCAAACTAAGGTCAACATCCAGAGAGTTTTCAAACTATATTTGACGACTCTCAAAAAAGCTCTGTTTTTTCCAAAATATACATACTAAAATTTTGAACTAAGACGAATAACTATTTAAATATTCAATGTACAGCAGGTGATGTTGCAAAAATGTGTGACAATATAATTCATTTTGATTTGTGACAGAATTCCCATGGGGCACTTTAGGTGTTTTACGTCCGACACCAAAATGTACGGTTATTTATGCTGGGCCAATAATTTTAAAGCTACATACATTTAACTTTGTATACAAAGTGAGATCTTTGGTCTGATTGATGTAACCTATTAACATTTTGTGACAAGTAAATATTTTTTATTAAAATCTAGGTGTCGGACGTAAAGAATTTTTTTACGTCCGACACCGTTTACGTCCGACACTGTTACATTCCGTATATAACACTTGTTTACAACTGTGATTCTCCATATTTTACCTTTAATTACAAAGTTAAAGTGAAACATGATTAAAAAAAATAATTTTGACTTTCTTGTGCATACATATACTTTAAATTTACTTATTAAATAGTAAATTTTACTTCAGAATAATACTTTAAAAGTTCTTTTCTCCTCATGCGACATTTATATTAAGACAATTACAATGCCTCTGAGTTGTTCTGGGAACTCTTGAATTAATAAAAAGTTTATATACATATTATTGCTTTGAAAAAAACAGCAACACAACTCTAAGTATTCATCTAAAGTTTTAAAGGCTAGATCATCACAACACAACCTGTATTCTGTTTCGCAAAGAGTCAGAACACATGGATTTCGTAGTTGGATTTGTACAAGTGGATGATTACATTTTTTTTGTTAGTGTTCTGATTAATATTCATATTTGCTGGCTGATGGTCGTTGATGCCGTAGGAGGCACTGTGAAAAAAATCGTTTGGCGCCGCGTTAAAGCAGGAAAAATGACGGTGACAAAAGCGGAGCAATTTTCTCAAGTTGCAGCACTTTTCATCCAAATATGCATTTTAAGTATATTCCAGCAAAAGATATACACATAGATACAAAGCATTTGCATCAGCACTGGAAAGCTGTTTTCCATATTCCGAACATCAAATCTGCTCATTTTGTAAAATCAGTTGGACACAATCAAATTCAAATTGGTGACATATCACGTGATAACAAATTAAGAACAGTACCAATATTTACTATGTCAGAATCTGATAATTCCGGGATCGAAGAATCTGCAGATCTTAATACAGTAAACATCAATGACTGGGTTGTGGTAACGCATGATGCCAAGCTTTATCTTGGATGTATCACCAAAAAAGTTGCAAATTACATTGTATGAGTCATGCATAGTTCTAAAGGCTATTTTAAATGGCCAAGAACTGAGGACTAAATATTTTACAAATTACGGTACATTATAAACGTATTCGTCCTCCGATCCCTACAGGAAAAAGGGAGCAGTTTAAATTTGATGAACCCTTTTAAATGTTAAAAAAATATATATGTGACCTAGGAATAAAAGTTAAGCTAATTTTCTTATTTAAAACTGTAATCGTTGACATGTATTTACATTTAAGAACAACGTTTTAGGTCCAATTCGAAGAGTTTACGTCCGACACCGCAAATTTACGTCCGACACCAAGGTAAAAGTAGTTCCAAGTTAATTTTATTCAAAACGATATCATTAAAAACCTGTAAAATATGCTTCAATCATAAGTATACTATCCATATTAGCTGTTTTTGAAATTAAAATGTAAGCCAATTCGCAGAGTTTCAGTAAATTGTAAGTGAATCTCCAATTTTACTATTTGTGCGTTTACGTCCGACACCAACTCTTTAAAGCTTCTTAATTTCTATTTAAAAGATCTATTTTAAAAAACTAACATGATTTTTTATTCATTATGATGTAGCGAGTATTTTGAATACCAACTTTCTCATTTCTATTCAGTTTATATTTGATAAATGGAACTAAAACTAAAAAATATTTCTTCATTTTTTTACGTCCGACACCATGGAATTGCCCTGCTTCTTGACTTTGTAAGAATATTCAGAAATTTATTTTCCTTCCACAGAAACAGTGCACGAAACTAATTAGATGGCGAAAAAATATTTTAAACAGAGGAGAATATTTTTTATTTTCGTCACAGGACTTTAATTTTCAGTATCAAGGGAGCAATTTGGATTCAGGGACATCCCCCTATTCTACGACTCTGGACAGGGGTGCCCGTTGAAATTTTTAGGAGGTGGGGGGGAGGGCTTTACGGACTTTTTAAAATCGTATTTTAAGGGAGCTCTGGTTCTGAGGGGTGCCGTCACCCTTGGAGGGTGGAGGGGCACCCCTGGTCTACATAGACAGAGGAATCATCCAGATCTTACCTAACGAGTGAGGTACACCATACAGGAAGCATTCCAACCTCACCCAGGGGCTCCCTGAACTAAAATTTTTGGGAGGGGGTAAATTATCAATTTGCCAAAAGAAATTCTAATTTTACCGAATGATAAAATGCAAGCATGCGCACATGTCATACATCCATAACATTATATAAATAAACAGTGCGCATCTTTTAAAAGTAATTTAAAAAATTCAAAAGAACAAATGATCTCAACGTCGCAACAGAACCTGCAAATGGCAGAATCGTCAGCAAAAGTTGCCGAATCGGGAAATTTTTGGGAGGTCACACTAACCTCCCATTGGTGCGTCCCAGACCTCAACCTGACTAGAAACCCCTTTACCATCTCCATGTATCGAAGATCCATCGCCGCACGGTGGCGTCATCCACGGGAATAGCTGCTTCTCCCTACCGACGTCAACTGTTTACGCAGCCGAAGCCTAGAGAGAGAATATCCACGAGCGGACACGTGTCTCGTCTGCCAGAGGAGACACGTGCTGCGGGTTCGAAATTGGGATGCAAGCATCGTCCAGACACTTGGCAAAGGGTAGCGTTTCCCCTAGACCAGAGGAATTCCCAAAGTGTAAACCCCACGCTTCTTCTATGTGCAGTGTGGTGTGCCGTTTTAACCCTTCACTGCATGGTGTGCCTGATCTGGCACACACCACAAAACCCCTCATATATTCTTATGATATTTAAATGCAGTTAAACTGAGTTTTGCGCCATTTCTAGAACATTGCTATAACAGTTTAGTGTGATGTTTATGCACTATTTAGTTGCACTAGTCTAGGTATTACAGTTCTTGCTTTTGAAAGAAAGAGTGTCTGTATTTCCGTTAGAAGTGTGCTTAGTCATTATTTCCTTTGTTCTAAAAATGTTGAAATACACTTAGTGGAAAATTTGTTTATACCACTTATGGCACAAAACACATTGTAGATTATTACACTTATCGGTATACAAAGCATATGCTATGTGCTTTGTGCCATATACAGGGGTGATTGTGAGTTCATAAAAAAATACCTGAAAGTTTTAAAGAGAAAATGTATGTGTGTGTGTGGGGGGGGGGGGGTTAAAACCAAGGCCCCTCTTACTTAAGCACACCTAATTTTATATTCATACATATAAAATAATTAATTTCCTTTCATAAACTAACACATTTCATTTATTCGAATAGTTTCACACACAAATAATTTTTATTCAAAATATTGCTCCTGGATTTAATTAAATTGTAAATTAGCAATAAAGTTCCTTTTGAGCTGGTGTTGAACAAATAATCTCCAAAAAATATTTTAAGGAGAAAGCAAAAGTCTAACAGAATTACTATTTATTTTGCGAATCTCAACATTTCTATTCGATTAATAATATTAATAATTATTGGTTTTATCATCGAAAATTCGAAAAAGTAAAAAAAATTCCGGACGTGGTACGATAAAAGCATCATTAAAAATATTTTATTTCCGGTATTTTCAAACATGAAAATACCAGAGTCGATCATGAAAATACCGGAAATCCGGTAAAATACCGGAATACAATCACCCCTGCATATGTAGAACAAACAATTAAAACATTATTTTTGGTGCACATTTTTAAGATTAATTTTTTTTCTTCATTTTTCCTGAACTCAGAGCTATTAAAAGGTAACGTATGATTTTTTCATGAAAATTTAAAAATTCGTGCAGTGAACCTGCAAGACCTTCACTTTTACAACAGTTCGTGGCAAAAATGCTCAAAGTGAGGTGCAGAGTAAAATTCATAAAAGTTTGAAGCGAAAAATAAAAAAAAAATAATCAAAACACGAAATCTAACTTTTCATACGGATCCTAGGTCCCCTAATTATATTAAGAGAAAAAAAATCTCCATTGAAGAAATGCTTCCAACATAAAAAGAAGTGAAAGCTTTGCGATTAAAATTCGAAGAGATATCCAAGTAAAGAGTTTTGAGGTCCCGTGCAGAAACTGAGATCGGAACGCATCGCTCTTTTAAAAGAATGCGGTTGTCATTCTACTGAAGCCGCTGTACTGCGATATTTTCCTCAACCGGTGTTAAGTGAGTGTAAAGTGATGTAAGTCACAGAACGCGGCTTTTCATATCTCGGTGAAAAGGGGTCGTACTTAGGTCAAACTTTTTTTGTTTGAGTTGTTTTTTTTAAGTGCTTGATTCCACAAAATGAAAATTAGGGATCTGGAGCTCGTATGAAAAGTTACATTTCGTATTCTTTTTTTTTTTTTTTTTTCGCTTCAATGTTAATTATTTTAAATCTGCGTTTCATTTTGAACATTTTCGCCATTGGAAGTATGCATCTGAGAGGAAAGGTAACGCAAACAAAGGTCACATGCAAGTAAACACAGAACACCCTTAAGAAGAAGTTAATTAAACCGTTTTTTAACCCATTTATGCCCAAGTTTTTTTTAACAATTTTTTCCAATTTTTATCTGCTTAAAACTCTTACTTGGTATGGTTTACATACATTTTAGGCTTGAAATAGTTCACGACCATACTTGACTTTACTTGTGTAAAGTAACATTACAGAAGTCATCTGTGATCAATTTTAAGCAAATCATTTTAAAACAGTTTATTCTTATGAAAAATAATTTCGCAAAAAAAAAAAAAAAAAAAAAAACTTTGCTTTCTGTGGCTACCCATGCTGGATCGTTGCTTAACTGATTTGTCTGAAAATAGCTGTTAATAAATAAACTCTGATGACCAACTAGTGGCTCTAACTGGTTTTCTCAAGAAGAAGGACTACTTAACTTGTGAAAAACAGCTTTAGAGTAAAAGGATATACCCATTACAGGTTTTTGTATGCAGTAACTAACAAGCGTCCCGTTTTTAGGCTACTGGGCATAAATGAGTTCAGAACGATTTTCCCAGATATTTTTAGGAGGTGCTGTGCCCTGCTTCTTCTAAATTAACGTTTGATGCACCCAGCCTCTGTTCGGCATTTTTTAGATGCGCCCTCCAAGATCTTCTAAAATTTTAACAAAACCTTCAACATAAAAGCATTTTTTTTTTTCAAAAGGTAAAGGTTTACGCAAACCTCGTCCTGAAACGTCACTTTTACAATTTATTTATCTTTTTTCCTTTATTTTCTAATGGTTGGTTCGAATATAAATCTGATTTTTTAAATGATTTCAGCATAAATTCTTTAACTAATCAATGAAAAAGATTTTTTCTTTACAAAATAAGTACTATCCAAAAATACTTGGATTATGTATGTATATATAATATACAAAAAAGTTTTTTAAAAGCACCTTTTCTGTTACAAAATACCTACCAAAAAGCAGTTTTTAACTGAACCAAAGCAACCTGACCCGCTTTTTTTGGTTTGGGGGAAACAGTAGGTACCTACATAACCAAATTTGGCAAAGATCCGATTGAAACTGGATTTGTACTGGGGAACATACACAAACGCGCAATATAGGGTCACCCGGGGCAATTCCTGGTCAGCAAGTTTCTGGGGTAATTCCTGGTCACAGTCCTTTTTATGTCTTAATAATCCTTCAGCAAAATGAAAAAAATCACAGAGGTACTCTGAACTATCTTCATTGCAATTCATCACTTAACTATGAGTTGACTGTGTATTTAGTTTGAAAAAAAAAATCTTTTTTAAAATCGCTTGTTAAATTTCGTAAAACAAGATTGGCCTTAATTTTGATACATTTATACAAAGATCGTGATCAAACTCAAACTTCTGAATATTTTTCTTTTTCTTTTTTTTTTTGGTTGAATTAGGTACCATGTCAGCTACTGAAAAATAGTTTTGGATTTACCATTTTTGTTTTGAATAATTTGCAGGAAGGCTCCAAATAATGCCCCTGGCTACTGGGGTAATTCTTGGTCAGTGGGCTAATTCCTGGTCAGTCCTTTTTTTAATATTTATGAATTATTATTTCACCTATTATTGACATATCTGCCGAGGGCAGGTAAACGGCAGTATCTACAAAAATGAGTTTTCGAGATATTTGAAGAAACGCGTTTTTGATTTCCCACAAACATCAATAAAACACTGAACTTCGAACATAGGCGGTACTATATGTTTATACTGATATATTTTTTGGGTAATCGATTGAATTTTGATTTTGCAAGCGCAGAGAGAGGTAAAGCAGATACTGCCGTTTACCTGCCCTTTTCACTCTAATTGTCATGCGGAATTGACTGGCAGTCGGCAGTAACTGCATAGTATGCAACTAAATGTCCTGTATTTACATATTCGACAACATGCGGAGTAGATATGTTATTACGAAATACATTATTGCATTGTGAATGATATGTTTTATTTAAAAATATACATAAATACCGTGTATCCACTTGATACAGATTTAATATAAACGAACGCGAAATATAATTAAAAAATATAATGAAACTGTATTGTATTATGCGAAATATGAAGCAAAACTTGATGATTCTTCAGCCATTTTTACTTCATTTTACTTAGTAAAGGAAGTATTGTGATCACACAGAAAATTTCACTCAAAATTCGGTCTAAATTTTGATTTTGCTCACTCCCGAATGAATGTTGAGTAGTTTTTTCGACCTATCAGCACGTGCATATGTACCTACTAACATATAAACAGCCGAAATATCCTTTTCGACCATGCCCCAGTTAATTACGACGAGTTTTCTCGTGACGTCTGTATGTACGTATGTATGTGCGTATGTATGTTTGTATGTATGTATGTATATCGCATAACTCAAAAACTATATGCCGTAGAAGCTTCTAGTTTGGTATGTAGGGTCTGTGGGTGGTCTAGTTGTGCACCTCCCCTTGTGGTTGCATTTGAATGTTCCCAAGGGGGTCTTTTACCCCTTTGTGGGGTAAATCAATGTTAATTTCAATGCAGATTGAGTTATATGATTTAGTGCAATCACTTGGCGATATATCGCCAAACTTTTGGTCGCCAAGTATTTGCCGCCAAATTGGCGACAAATTTGGTGAAAAAATGATTTTTTTAAAAATTTGGATTCAATTTGGCGCTATTGGACACATTTTGCGAAAAATTCACTGAATCATGTTAAAATCGGCGATATTTAGAAAATAAATCTTTGTAAAACATTATTTTGCATTGATTCGTGACAAACTGGGGGTGTAAATGTTTGAGTTGTTATCTTGCTCACTCTAATGCACTATTTTAACACTTGAGGCATTTATTATGGAATTTAAACGTAAAAGGAAGTAGTGTGGCGTTCACACCAGATGTGTTAAAATTACTACAAATCAGTAAATGCTTTGTACTTTGCATCAAAACAAGAAATCACTTTGAGAAAAAGAGCGCTTGAAATGCTTGTTGTGCTGACGATTTTTTCATAGTACTATAAAAAATGTAACAGCTAGGGATTAAACTGCAAAAACTATTGTCTGTTAGTATGAAAGCAACTGTAATTAAAAGAAAACAAAACAATGTAAATAAAATCATTTCATTGCTGCATTTTTGTTTATCGTCTGCCAAGTTTGGCTTGTGTATCTTTGAAATCGTGAAAAATGTTGTCTGCTAGTGGAGAGAAAATTTATTTGAAAGAAAAAAATCTGGTATGGACCCCACAATACTTCCTTTTACGTGTAAATTTCTTAGTAGATGCCTTAAGTGTTAATATAGTGATTGGAATGAGCAAGATAACAATTCAAACATTTACGCCCCTAATGTGCCACCAAACAATGCAAAAAAGGATTTACAACGATTCATTTTCTAAATATCGCCGATTTTAGCATCATTCAGTGGGTTTTTCGCAAAATACAGTAATTCGTAACAGTAATAAGTAACAGTTAAATTCGTACCTGCCCACAGTAACGAAAAATGCAGTTACTGCTAATTACCATTGGTTAAAAAACATTTTTTTTTCATCGGAAACCAAAAAAAAGATGCTTGTACCATAAAACTAATGTAACATAGATTTCAAAAATGCAAAAAAATGAAAATCGAAAAATTTGCAGTTACTGCCCTTTACCTGCCCACGGCAGATATGTCATTGATTTAAACTATATGTAACTCTGTGAGCCTTAACTGCAAAGTTAACTGTAACCGTAATGTAACATTCTTATCTGTTAATGATAAGTATACGATATACTGAATTTTTCTTTGTTAAATTTCATCCAATTATTTTATAAATTTTAATAATTATTCTTAATTATACTAAGAAAAATGCTTAATTGTAAATGCATTGTACTATTCACTTAACTGTTCACCTTAACCTGTTCATAACAGACAGAAGCATGTGCTCAGTGTGTATGGTGCATGTGCACCATATTTTTTATGGACCTATTTATTTGGTAGGTGAAGATTCATTCACAACAGATATAAAAGCTGTAGCTATTGCATACAAAGTGTATAAAAGGTATTTTGGCTAAGTTTTATTAAGTAAAGCTATTATGTTGAAAACAATTGCATTCTTCCTTAAAAAAACTAAATACAATGTTTAATTAGCTATATATATAAATAAATTCTTTATCTAATTAGTTTAATAACTTGTATTAATAATGTGCTTACAAAATGTATGCATTTTCATCAATCATGTGAGTGACCAATAATTGCCCCGTAAGTGGCCAGGAATTACCCCATCTCTGGGGTAATTCCTGGTCACTAATTAACGACAATTATTCAAGTTCATTATGTATTGTTGATATCATGAATATTTTATTCGATGGACATCCCAATGTGCTTCTTCCATACCAAAATTTGTAACTCTAACTTAGATAGATTTTGTAATAATTGGATGTTAATGCTTTTTGACCAGGAATTACCCCAGGTGACCCTATGCTCCGATTTATTCATACAGACTCTACGAATCAAGTTTCCCCGTGATAACACGTCTGTTGTCGCGAAGCCGAAATTACAGGGTTTTCGGTTTTGGGGGAAGGCGTTTACAAGTCCCAAAATATCCTACACTTTGCGCAGGCGCAGTAGATTACATTTTTTTTTTCCTTCGCAGACGATAAATTTCTTTTTGTTGACTCAATACTTATTTACTTTTATCCTTTCTTGTTTATTTCTTTTTTTTATTTTTTTTTACAATTTCTTTTAGACTGTATGTTATTTATATAAAAATTTAGCCAGATCAAAAATGTTTATTAATAAGAATACACAACCTGCTCCATTTCACTACATAACCCATTTCACCCCACCTGACCCTATGCAATTATTTTTAGTTTTAACTTTAAACGCTTAGACGCGGTTATTATGAGTGATCTCACTTCTTTAACTACACACCACTCAAGAATTTCTTAAACTGAAGATACTGAAAGCAATTCAGATGAAATATTTTCCAATTTCATGTTTTCTTTTTAAAATGAATAAGTTTTTTTATTTATACAGTAGAATCTCTCAATAAAGAACACTAAGGGAACTTGTTTTTGTCCCTCAAGTAGAAGTATTCTTTATTCGGAAGTGTATGAATTGATGCATACCGTTTGCTTAACACAGTATAGCAACAGTAAATGTAGGCTATTTACATTTAAGACTCTTTGATTTTCCTTCATATATACGAGATAAAATTCAGGATTGTTCTAATTAAAAGAAATATATTATTTTAAAATTAAAATTTAATCAAAAAATAGCGTAGAATCAAAGTTTTGTCATTTATAGAAATTAATTTGAATTAATTCGTTACGTGGCTTCGCTTATGTCATGTAATTTACAATGCAATAAGTAACAGGGTGGTTTCACATTAAGTTTTCTTTCAGAAGTTTCACACAATTATTACTGGTCGGAGCTGAACACATATGAATAAATAGGAAAAATATGAAATTTTATGAAACAAAAAAATATGAAATGTATGGAGTTTTAAAATACGTTTCCTTGAATGTCAATGTCAGGAAAAACTTTTACCAGTTAATGTTTAGTCAAAAAATAACTTTGATCTTTTATAAATTCAATATTTGTAATGCATTTATGCATTAAGTTTACAATTTTTTCTCGGTGGCTGTCCCTTAAATAGAAGTGTCCCTTAACCCTTTATGTCCCAAATTAATTACAAAAATTTTAAAAATCAGGTTGAGTTCCATGCAGGAGCGTCATTTCAAATTTTTCCAGCGGGGGGGGGGGGAGTGCAAACACAATACCATTTCAACGGAAAACAACAAAAACCGTGCCCACTTATGTGCAAATACATTGATTTTTCAACCGGGGGGGGGGGGGGGGGGGGGTCCCCAGACCCACCTAAACACATGCCTGGTTCCATAGTAATACAGTTTTATAAACATAGCAAAACGGTCGTAAATAAGTTCTCGAACCTGTTTTTGAATTCGTGGTTTCCAAGCCCAGTGGCACTTACTTAGTTCACTGTTATTCTTTGTTGCTGAAAGGTTTTTTTCTCTTCTAGAAAATTCTTTATAAATCCGATTCTAGTCAATTGAGAAAGTTTGAACAAATTTCATCGTGTGCACAAGTTCTTTAAAATGACACAAAATGTTAAGGAGCATGAAATTTTTGTCTTTTTATTTCCCTTGCTACTTTAACACTGAAAATATGCGAGCTTCGCGTGGATTGTTGGGGTTAAAGTTCGTGGGGGGGGGGGGGCTGTCCCTGGTTACAACATTCAACACGAACCTCATAATCACTCCTTCTTTTTAAGCTGAACGTTATCAACACCTCATGTCGAAATAAAATGTTATCATGTGCATTTTTTTATTTTTGCTGTTTCCGTCATGATCCTGCTGACGAAGTAATCACCCGCTTTTAGCTTCTTGGCATTCTTTTGATATCGATTAAAATCTGTTAGCTCAATACTATTATGAAATCGGTGGATAGTCATTTCAAAGTCTTCCTTTCGACGGAGCTTTAAAATTATCTTTGCTGATGTTATTTATTTATTTATTTTTACTATGAAAAATGGAAAAGTTAGCTTTAACCCTCTAGCGGCTTACCCTGCGAATTCCACGGGCAGCAAAAAAGTAACAAAATTTGCTCATTCCACGATTTTCACACGAATGACGTAATTTAAAACCTTATTATACAATTTCATCATTTAAATGTTAGTTATGAATTTTCTGAATTATTTACACTGACCGCTCTTTCAGTTTACAAGCCCGATATCTAGTAATTTATTGAAGAGTTTCATCGAAAGAGTATTGTTTTGTTGCTCCAAAAAAAAAAAAAAAAAAAAAAAACAGTAGTGTTGTTCGAATTTGGTGCAGAGAACATGAAGTAGAACTTTTTAGTTTTGCTTGTAAGATTATTCAAATTAAGGGTAGTTTCTAACTTAATTGATGTAAATTTCGTACATAAATTTCATATTGGTTTTTCATACTTAAAAAATACCAATATTTTAAAGCGGCATCATTAAGAAAATTGAGCAGTCAGTGGGTTAAGAAATGAATCAAAATAAAATCAGAAAAATAGAAATTATTATTCCAGCAGTTTCCCACTCGCATTTTCCCCAAGTTTTTTTTTTTTTTTTTTACCAAAAATACTATCTTCTGAAAATATTGTCTACAGCAGGGGGTGGGGGCAAACAATATGGCCAAAAATTTATATTTAGCTGTAGTTCCTCGATATCTGTTCAAGAAATGTTTTAGGGTCATTCCATAGAAATGTCAACCTCAGCCTAAAAAATAAAAGCACCCTAAAGACTTAACTGTGACCTATCATTTTATTTAACATACTTTCTAGTATATGAATCTAGCAAAAATTTTGAAAAATCCTTTTTGATATTTATGTTGGAGCTCTGTAAATACATGGCTGCAGAAAAGTCTTAGTAAACGCTAAAAACATTGGTCATTGTTTTCGTGCATAATGTTAAAATTTCTGTGAATTTTTAAAAGAACTGCGTTTCTTATGAAAGTTTGGAGTTATATCTGATTGAATTAACAGCTTTTTTCATTCAGTTTATAAGATAAGCATTTTAATTATCTTCATTTTTTCACTTTCTTATTTTATGTTACGTTAGTCACAAAAATGCAATGCTTTCTATTTTAAAACTGAACTAAAAATAATTAAATACCATAGCTCTTTATTTTCTTATGTCTATATCATATCTACTTGAAAATCCTAAAATATTTATTTTAGATATATTTAATAGAAAAATATTAGTGTGACTAACGTAACATTTTAGGTGTGTGACTAACGTAACAGTTTGAATGTGACAATGGTAACAATTAAAAAATATATTAATGTAGCTTAAAGCTTAACTATTTTAGTGTTCATTTAAATTTCCAGTTAAGAGTAAATAAATATATCAAACTAATTTGAAATATTTGAGGCAAAATAGCTCCTTTGATTGCTTCAGAACGGAAAAAAAGAAGTCGGGCGAATCAGAGCCTCTATAAAATTCAGACAAAACATTGTTGCGTTCTTAATGAAAAAACATAAATTCGGGTATGAAGTTGAAAGAGGAAGAAAGAGAAGCCTCAAAATAGTTAATAAGTAAGATGCTTGCAAAGAAACAAACTACTATTTCCTCCATATCTGCAGAATTTCCTTTTCTCACAAGGCAAGCACTGGAAAAGGCAACGAAGAAATATAGAAAAAAGCTTTAGCCAACAGTCCCTGAAAGAAAGTTATATCTATCTAAAAACTGGCATCAGGTATAGCAGTTAATATAGGAAATCCTAAATCCCATAGACAACCGTTAAGTTTGTCGGATAATACAAAACAATAAGTTCTCTAATTTTATAATAATGTGATAATTTCGCGATTTTTTTCCCACAAGAAAGATGTTAAATATGTAAAGAACTTTGTAGCCAACAAGAGAACGAAGCTACAAAAGGGTTTGCCTATGTATAACTTAGAAGAAATCCATCAACTTTATAAAAAAATTAATAAGAATGAAGAAACTGGTTTTGAAAAAAATTGCGAGTTAACTCTAGGAAGTTCAAACATTGGGCTCAAAGGATCAAAGATGAGAGAAACAGGTCAAAGATTTGAATGGCCCAAACCTAATAATATTCAGTTTGCAAAAGCTAAATTTTCTTTGACAAACTCAATTAAGTTAAAAGGGAGCCTTCCATTTACTATTTCTTACACCAGAAAAAATAAATAAAAAAATACATAAAATAAAAAAAAATATAATAATAAATATATAAATAAATAAAAATATGCAACATAATAAGTTTGAAAAAAGGAAAAATTAATGTAATTATCAATAATATTAGCCATAATAAATTTTATTTGAGAAATCTATTGTTTGTTATTCGATGGTTACGTTAGTCACGTTACGTTAGTCACACTCCATTTTCAGCAAAAGTGACACTTAAGACTAAAAAAATTCAAAATTTAATAAATGTAATATATATTTTTAAAAGCTAACATTCCATATTTTTCAAATATATCAGCCAACTTTTAACACTTGCTTAAATTTCAGAAATTTTTGCCTCATAACATGAACATTATTTTTCAAGGTTGCAAAAATGTTACGTTAGTCACACTGCTATTTTGGTTGAAAAAATATCTGTTGTCAGTAATTTTATTTTAAATTCTTAACAGAAATAATACATGTACACCATTTACATTGCAAATCCACCAACACAGCGAAAAATTATTTTTTATCATTTAAGTTACAGGTAAAATAAGTTATAAAATCAGCTCTGAATGTTACGTTAGTCACGATGGAATGACCCTTTATAGCAATCAATTGCAAATTTGTCAATTTAAAAAAAAAAAACTCAAAATGCTTTTCATTCCCATTTAATTCCGTTTCCCACCTACACCTCTACTTTAATCGGATTTTCACGATATCGGATAAACTTTCATCAGTTCCAATAAAAGAGGACAAGAAAGTGGGAATCAACGTTCATAAGCCAATGCAATCTTCAAGGGAATGAATGCTTTTGGGAATGGATCAGTTTAGCGATCGTTACTTAAGACACGTACTTATTTTCTTCACGCCCCTTAGGATTTTGAAACACATATTGACATTTGAGTGTGGAGTGTTGATTTGTTTTGCTGGTTTTCCGCATATAAATATTTGCGGTGTGAGTATACACTATTTACACCCCCCCCCCCCCCTCTCAGCCCTCCACGGCCGAAAAAAATCGCAGTGACGGAGTTGGCTAGCGGTAAAACCCCGAATGCCGTCTCAGGGCTTTTGCTAAGGGTGCTAATGAGAATTCACAAAAATGAGACCCATTCTTCAGGCATCACAAACAATTAAAAACATTTTTAGTCCTTCGAAAATGATGTTATAATCGATTTGAAGCTTTAAAAAATTATCAAATTATCTTCTCAAGTTAGAATCATTGTTTGCTGTTCCTACAAATGCATAATTATTATGAAAACAGAGAAATAAGTCAAAACATTAAAAGAAATTAGATTTTCATTATTTTATTTTTACTGCAAGGAAATAAAAATATTTTGCTATTTTGATACTCTTTTTCAGTGCTTAATCTGAATTAGAGCCCAACTCTTGAGAACTTTCTTTCCCCACTCCCCCGCATTCGCACAAATTTAAAATTCCGAAGAATATTTTGCGCTTTTTCACTTTTATCGCTAAAAATTATGACCAACCTTTCCCAATAAGTTTATCACGAGACAATGAATTTCCGAAGAAATCATAAAATCTCTTCTTACATTTTTAACAGCACCCGTTTTTAAAATTATTTTTATTGTATT
>JAXGGA010021275.1:0-16867 GCA_038373865.1 Uloborus plumipes | reverse complement strand
TAGAGTCAATTTTGTGCCCAAAAATTGAAGTTCGAATAAAAAACGAACCGACACTTTTTAGAGGGTGGGTCTAATTTTCGTCAATAGCCCGCGGGATAAGCTTCAAAATCATAAATTTTCTTACAATTCGATAAAGAAATGAGCGAGTTTCGACCGGGTATAGGATTCGGCTTAGAGAAATAATATATGGAGATAACATTTCGTTAGTTCCTTTCATATCGGCTTCTTATAACTTGGCAAGTTCATTTCTAACTGACGGAAGTCGGACTTTTTTGAAACGTAACTTCGTGATGATTAAAACTTGCCCAGTTCCGAAGCCGATATGAAAGGAACTAACGAAATGTTACTAAAATAAATTAATGAACATTTCAATAACTCTCACGACTGTAGTTAACAGAACAGCTATAGAACTTGGAGCCTGTTAGATTTCAACTCTTTTGTCGGTGGCACCGCTGCTTCAAACTACCCAAACGTTGTTTCAACCGAACTTGGCTCCTTTTTCACATTTATGTTTTTGTTGGGATATCATGCATTTTTGAAAAGCCGAAGTAACGGTTATGCTTTCATTTAGACACAAATTAATATACTACTGAATAAATACTGTCCTTCATTTGTTTTTCATAAAAACACATATATTTTTATTTGAGTTAAAAGACTGAAGAGCGGTATACTTACTGATAAAGATTTTTTCAGCAACGTTCGAATGTAGCAATATTGATGCATTTTTACCCATATTATAAAGTTTAAGTGCTACGAAAGTACCTCGCTTGGAACAGACGACATCCGAAATAAGTAAATTTTCTTCGTGTTTACCCTATATTTTTCTTAACCTGTAAATGGTAACATCCCTCCAACTCACAGACTACTCACTAACATCCGTCCTATAGACGGATATTACCATTTACGGGTTAAAAGAGGAATGTAATATTTTAACTACTTGGTTAATATTTTAAGTCACCGCAAGGTTACGTAGTCAATCTCTAGAATTTGAATTATTTATTTCATCTTGATAAACCATTTTAATCTTCCGTAAAGTCAAACTAAGCCTTGAAACAGCTTACAATAAAACATTTGATTTTAAACTTAAGTATTTTATTTTCGGCAACGTTTTGCAAGCATTTTGGCGCTTTTGTTTGACGAACCATTTATAAATCGCGCCAAGATACTCATTAAAAAAAATGCTTTTTTTCTTGCTTTTTTAATGTAGTTTTTGGACTTTTTAGATTTTTCCCATAGTTAGTGTATGGAAATATACCTTGATGCCAAATTTTAAGATTCTGAGACACTTGGAAGTAGGTAAACATTTTGATGAGTGAGTGTATAATCTAAATAAGAAAATCGCCATATTTTTACTTTTCAAATATTAATAACTTTAAAACTAAAAGAGATATATTCATATAATTTAGGATTATGGGTGTTCTATGTCACTCTAATAGACTTACAGAATTTAAAGCATGTAGATGAAGTAGTTCTTGAGAAACGGAGGGGTCGAAAGTAGCCCGAAATGGTTCGTGTAAAGATACACTAGCAGATGTGCAGCGCGAACTTGGCTGACACACTGCCGTGTGTCTTGATTGAGAGCTACCTCACATTTTTTTTTTTTTTTTTGTCATTCATTTAACTACTCGCACCCCCCAACGAAAGCATTTTTATCTTAATAAAAGGTGTTGTGTAAGGGGTAAAACTAAACTGTTAAAGCTTAGTTACAGATAGGAAATTCATACTTAAAACAACAAATTTTATTTTAGTGGATATTTTATTGCAATATTTTTTAATTAGACATAAGATTTTAAAATCTCAAGAAATAATTAGTGAAAACGTTGAATTTGGTTTTTTCCCTTTTCTCTCTTTTTTTCCCCTTTATTTTTCTAATCAAGTACACCAGTATTCTATTCTACTCCAGTTAGTCAAATGCATTCGTATATGGCTCTCAACATTAAGCTCTTTTCTATATCCGCTTTTCAAGCAACTAAGTCGATAAAACCCTTTATCGCGAAAATAAGATGTCTTAAAACCCAGTTCGTACTCCATATGATCTTAGCAGTGATCTTAATGCATTTTTTCTCCACATCCAGACTAGAAATTAATTTAAAAAGCATTACAATGTTTTTATTTTATTGTTGGATAACAGGATATTAATCACACACTTTCACCATAATTAAATTCTAGCATTACTTTGTGGTAGTTAACCACTGACCCCTCACGTTTCTTAAGGGGGGCAGACAGGAATCCCTTGTTAAAACCCACTGTTATAAACTGTTGAACTCAAACGCTTATCCGAAGTTTTTGTAGATTTTTTTTTTCCAGTGTATTAAAACTTTGTCTGCGTATAGAACTTTAGTGATCGTATTATTTTTATAAATCGCTCATAAGCATTTATTTTCCCTGCATCATTAGTCTTCAAGCAGAAAAAGCATATCTACAGGCGCAGTAACTCAATTTCATGCTAGTCTGACCGTTGGAGACAATAGACTTAACCTGAATCAGTACAGACCAGCAGTTCTGTATGACACCACAAATCAAATGTCAAATATTGTGTGCTAAAATTGCTTTTAAAAATTTTGATTTCCCTGAATATAAAATGAGGGGTGGTTAGGGGAGCATGAATCATATGAAATGTTGGATTTCATATTTGCTCACTATTTTTTTTTTCTTCACTTCAAAAGTTTAAACTCTAAACTCTGCACTACATTTTGACCATTTTTGCAATTGGAAGTGTGTACCTATAGGACTAACGGAAACACGTTCTATATAATATCCGATTAATTGACTTCCTTCATATTTTAGTTGCGTAATTAACTGATGAACCTGATCTGAAATTATGCTGTCATATTCAAAAAAAAAAAAAATCGGGCTTTTTTTCTTTCATTGATGGTATTTTTGTTTTGTCACAATTACTGTATGTTCGGTCTAAAATAACAGATACACTATAGAATAGAATGGGATCAGTTGAAAAGATTAAAAGGATATGCTGAAATTGTTTATTAAGCCTCTTCGCTTGTCTTTTCGTGCTTAGGCTCGTTTATTGAAATGATATTAGTTGCTCTGGGGTTCGCTGATTTAAATCAACTTTATTCAAATCAATTGATTTTTAAAAAGAAGAAGAAAATCACTGATAGAAATGATCGGACTGTTCACTGAAAAGTAATTTAGGTGGGGACAGGTTGTTTGAACGGTTCAAAGTTGAACGAAAAATTGTTCAAATCAAAAATTTAAATACTGGAATGAAGTATCCTTACTGACAAGGGGCCCTTACAGGTTGTCACTCACCGATTTTGATGAGTTTTATATATTATGTAGAGGGACCCACCCTAAGTATTTTAGCAAAAGGATATTCATTTCCCAAATGCGCATTAGTTTTCGAGATTTAACGATTCAAAGTTCAGCTCGAAGTTATTATAGAGGTACGGTTGAGCAGTGGTCACAACAGCGGCCGTAGCCCAGTGAGCAAGTTCCTTCACTCCGACCGCTGGAGGTCTGGGGATCGAGTCCCGTGACGTAATTTCTTTTTTCTTTGAAATCTAAATAAATTAGATAGTTAATGGAAAATCGTTTAATTATTCATTTTTGCTTTATTTATTTATTTATTTAAAAAATAAATCTATTTTTTCAATTTTTAATATTGTTAATTCACGGGACTCGATCCCCAGACCTCCAGCGGTCGGAGTGGGGAACCTTGCTCACTGGGCAACGGCCGCTGTTGTGACCACTGCTCAACAGTACCTCTATAACAACTTCGAGCTGAACTTTGGATCGTTATATCTCGAAAACTAAGGCGCATTGGGGAATGAATATCCTTTTGCTAAAATACTTAGGGTGGGTCCCTCTACATAATATATCAAACTCATAAAAATCGGTGAGTGACAACCTGTAAGGTCCCCTTGTGAGATCTTTGGAACAAAAGAAAAGTTTGCTCAAATTGGACTATTCACTAAAAAGGTAGTAGAGCGGGACAGCTTATTTGAACGGTTTCAAAGTTGATAGAAAACTTGTTCAAATCAAATAGTGAAAATGTGGGAATGAGGTGTCCTTGCCGAGATCTTTAAAACAAAAAAAAAGTTTGTTCAAATCGGACTGTTCATTCACCGACAGACACACATTTTTCCCCATTTCAAAATCCCACTTTCTAATTTTTAATTTTTCAATATTGATTTTCTTTTTATGTTCTTTTTTTTTTTTTTTTTGGACCTTGCGATATTTTTAAGATGCATTAAGCCACTTTTAATGCTTTTTTCTTCTTTCTTTTACTTTAACAAGAAAATAGACTATAAAAAAACAATGTAGTTAGGTGTGTCCAGTCACGAAACTTTCCTTGATATCTAATGGGTTCGTTTTTTGAACTCATCAAGGAGCGGTTTTGTTTTAGAGGAATAATAATAATCACAAAAACTCGTTTTTGCGCACGTTAAGGTGCCGTAAATCCCATAAGGTCACAGCCATGTCTGTTGACTTTATGTGTTCTTTTTCGATACTCTTACAGAAGATAATTTACACATAGGGCACCAGAGTAGCAAAATGTGCTTAGCAATCTTCAAAGCAGATAAGAAGAAAAAAAAATACTCTGCTGGACAAACCGACAATGGATTGATCGTAAAATCTAAATCGGCAGTAAAAAAATGCTGTAAAAAACATGCTAATACAAGTACATGCTACCTGTCACTAGTATGTCGGAAAGGGGCCGTGGTGGCCCGATCGGTAAGGCATCGGACTCGTGTCCGGAGGGACCCGGGTTCGAAACCCAGCCGATCAAAGATCCACCGCCTTGATTAATGGTGGCTGGGAGGCGTTAAAAATGTCGTGGTCACAAAGTCCTCCAAGTGAAACGATACCTCTGGGGGTGCTGGGCCCTAGGGTTTGCTCGACCCTAGGTTCTGGTTCAAAATTAAGAACAGAGCGCTCTTCAGGGCCCTATCCCGGTTAAACCACGAAGCTGTGGTAGGTACGGGGGACCCTGGAGAGTGTGAAGTGAAGTATGTCGGAAAATATTTAACAAATCTCAAATCTTCATTTGATGAAAATTTAAAATTTTTTTCCTTTAAAATTTTAGCTCTTTCTTTCATCAATTAAGAAGTTGTGATCAGAACGGTCAATACCCCCCCCCCCTCACACACACATACACACACGGGTTTTGGAAGCAATGTAATGTACTTATTTAGGTATTTTGTTGTTCGTCTGCTGCTGCCACAAAAAAAAAAAAAAAAAAGTTTTGATACAATTACACACAAAAAAAAAACAGCCGGAATTAGAGAGGGTGTAGCTTTTTTTCTATTTCCAACGCAATCTTTTTATGCAGTCACTACTTGTTCGTGAGAAAAACCAGTGTTCTATATTGCTTCTATATTCTATTCTAACTAAAAAAATAAATTTTATGAAAATATCATGTTTCATCTTTGAAATATTTAATAAATATAACGTTTTCATCAATGAAGTGGAAAAGGACCCAAGATCTCTATTGAAAATTCGAGATCTTGGGAGAAAACTCAAGATTATACTACGAGTGTCCTGCATCGAGCACTGCTACACGGAAGTGTGCCTTTCTCTGCCAAGAAAGACCTAAAGAAAACTTCAAGTCTTTCGAACTATAACCTTGGAAGTGGGGGAGTACTATTTCGTTGAAAGGATGTCATATGTTTTGACCGAAAAACTCTCTCTGTGAAAGAGATGATGGAAAAGTTTTTAATTTCGTTTCGGAAGAAAAAAAAAAAGATGAGTCCTAAACCTTTGTCAGAGCTCTCTGACTACTTATAGTCCGTGGGACAGTAAGCCATATCGTTTAGTTTGGAAGAAATAATTTTGGCACACGAGAAAACAACGGAAGTGTACGAAAAAAATGTTTAGTGTGAAGAATATTAAAAGTTCTGGAATAAAACGCTGCTCTCAAGTACAAAAAAGTGCATTAAATAACGAACTATTTCACAAATGCGTAGGTAATATTGCACCGCATTTTCTTCCGATGAGCCAATAGGAAGCGCCGAAAACGTAAACAAACTTAATAATTTAATACGCAGTGTTTATTTTATGTAGCTTATCTTAAGTGCAAGAGCAAAGCGTTGTGTATTAACTGTTTTGGTTTGTCAGATGCAGAAATATTTGTTTTATTCTTCGAACTTTGTTACTAAAACGAATTTTTGTTCTAATAGAATGTCAAATTTAATAATAATTTGGCATCACAGCGTCGTTTTCTAACGTTTGGCAACAAATCTTTACATCGTTATGTCTGAGTCATGTGCACTGCGTCGTTTGTGTTTTTAAAATGCTACCGTGTTTTTCAACATACATCATTGGAGTTCTTCATGGATCAAGATTCATTCTTATCACATTATTTTCTAAATATTCTCAAAAATGTGTTGAACTGTGCTGCGGAACTTACATCGCAGAAAGCAGAAGTATCAACTCCGGCACAGAACATCACAGTAATCACGGCATTTAAAACCGATTTGAATCAACTCAAGATATTTTCTGGAAACACAATCCTCTTTCGTTCTTCTAAATGTCTTAAAAAATGAGTATGTGCTACAGGTTTTATTATTTTCATATTTAATTTCGTTTACACAGGTTAGTATTCACTTACTTTTCAAACGATTTACTGCAAAAAGACCCCCGAGTAGAACTGAGTATAAACGGGGGCTAAGCACATTACAATTAAAGCCAAAACTTTGCCCAAATATCAAAGAACCTGCTTCGAATAAATTTCCGAAATGATAACTAATATTTGAGAGCAAGCAGCTGCCATAGAGCAGAGGAATTGACTTGATTTTTCCCTCAAGGACTCAACATCCTATTTTGTGTTCGTCGAGAAACCGTAACAAATGTATTTATCCTGTAGAAGATTTACAATGAACAGAAATTTACTTCTTTTAATATTTTCGTTTTTAATATTCAGTGTTAATAAAAACCTTTTCTATAGAATCTTATCATAAAACCTTACAGGAATAAAACTAAGCATACATTTATTGAGAAATTGTTGTTTTTCAAACTGTAACAATAATTTTGTTTTCAACATCTTTTTTTAATAAGGTAGTATTTAGTTGTACTTTATAAACACAGTTTTTCACGTTTTCTCCCTTACAAACTGAATAGAAAATCAATGATCCATATTTCTGATATACAAGACGAGTTATCCAAAAAAGAAAGAAAAATTGCACCAACCCTGGGTTTATTGAAGCTATAGAAAAAAGTTTTCTGCGAAACTTTGTTCCATAATGAAGGAGCAACTGGTCCAAATTTTTATTTCAGCGCGGTTTTTGTGTTGCAACTATTAGAGTTAGTTTTTCTGAAAGGTATTTGCACTAGGAGCACGAATTTGGATGTTGTCACCCCCAAAAATAGTGCAGGGGGCTACTAAAGTTACAACAAATGGCTTCGCTTAAATTCCCATATCTTCATTATTTCTTGATTTATAACCGGTTTTCAATCCTTAAAATGCTTAATTCCACCTTATAAAAATTTGAGGCATAAAAGTCACAATTCAAATTGTTGACACGTGTTTCTAAGCTATCAAGAGCTCTTTTTCAATGTAAAAGATGAGAGTTTATGAACGTAAAGTCTGCCGGCTAAGGATGTTTTTTTCGTTGAATAGGGGCTCCTTGTAATTAATTCCGTCATTTGGCCAATCGAGGGGGGGGGGGGGGTTCGCCCTCCCAAGTTTGGAAACAAAATGTGAATGCAAATTTGTGTGTGTATTTACCCTTTTCACAATATGTATTGAATTTGCACCTTTGCCTTGACCCATCGTTTAGAGGGGGTTAAACTGCCCCCGGTCCACCCCATTTCTTTGAAAAATTTTGTTGTCTTTTGTCGCTCCCACTTATATGTAAAAAACATTTTTACGTATAAGTGTGTTCTTTGTTGTTTTCCTATCAAATTTACTTTGAGTATACAACATTTTATCCCCTTCTCTGTACTTTTTTGAATAGGGGCGTGCACAAGGGAGGTGAATACAACTGTTAGTTTAGAAAAAAGCTTTTTATGTTCGAGCTTTAAATTTTTCTGTCATTTTGTAAAAAAAAATCGGTTGGGAATATACACCCTGATGTTAATAAAGCAAGCCTAAAATTGAAAATCGTTAAATAAGGAGGGAAGTATGTGCAGGGGGTAGAAAATACGGTGGAGGGGGGGGGCAGCAATTTTTGGCCAGACCAAAATTTCTGTACACACTCCTGCAGCTCCTGAAAAGAATTTGGAAAAAAGGGCCTGTCCATCCCCCCCCCCCCCTTCGGTGGAAAAAAATTGAAATGACAGGCCTGGTTGTAACTAGTGGCGTAAAGAATGAAGGAGTCTTTACAGACTGGAAAAAAAATTTATAATTAATTCTTGCGAGGGCTAAATATACCAAAATATATTGATTTTTATATATCTCCCCTCCCCTAAATTATAGGCTTGGGCAAAAAGTACAAATTAAATACATAATATAGGTAAAAGGATAATTACGTTCAGAAAATGTGCATTCACATTTTGTTTCGAAACTTGGTGGGGGGGGGGGGGTAGGACCCACATGATTCATGATTGTCCAAATGACAGGCTTGATTACATGTAGCCCTTATTCAATGAAAAAAGCATCCAGAGTCGGATGACTTTTCATTCATGAACTCTCCTCTTTTACATTGAGAAAAGACTTCTTAATAGCTTCGAAACACGTGTCAACAATTTGAATAGAGTCGTTTATGCTTCAAAATGCTGTTATCCGTTGTATTTAATCATTTTAAGCCTTGAGGACCGATTTTAAATCAAGACATAATGAAGATATAGGTATTTTAGTGAATCCATTTTTTGTAACTTAAGCCGCCCCCCTGCACTATTTTGGGGGGTGGTTACATCCGAATTCATACTCCTGGTGGCAATACCTTTCAGAAAAACTAACTCCCATAATTATATTACAAAATTCTCACGGAGAACCAGTTGCTCCCAGACTACCAGCTGAAGTTTTACAGCCGTTCAAGAAAACCACGCGTGAGCACGGCTCGGCACGGCGTCGAAAGAAATGTCGCCAAGCCGAAAGGTAGCCAACCTACAGAAAAAACTGAAACCGTTCCGTAATATATTTTTCGGAGCTGCAGTTCAATTTATTCTAGTATTCAGCGTAAAATAAAATTGTCGACCATGTTTCGTCCGTTATTGTACGAAATTCACCCTCTAAATTACCGTCTATAATGAATTTTACAACTCATCAAACCCGTATTTACCGCAGCAACACCATTGCTTTTACGTGGAAAATCGAGTAGACGAGATTAAAGCGGAGCTCATGTTTACATTTTCCTTGTCTATGATTGGTTCCGAGTTGCTGGACGATGCAACGATAAAAGAAGCATGTTCCTTCGCAAAGATGATACAGTTCCTCATTTAATTTCAATTTTCGAACTTAACTGCAGCAGTTAGTTCCAGAACTTTTTTTCTCGTAATTACTAAGCATAATTTTACGAAAAAGTGGTATTTTCTTTCGTGCCTGAATTTTTACTGCGAAACTTGATTTCTAGCAACAATTCTGGAGCTGAACCACGGACTATAAGTGCAGCAGCGCATACAAGAAAAAACATATAAAAATTGCTAGTCCAGTGCATATAACATGTGTGGCGGGTGTTGTGGTTTTCTGTTTTTTTTTCCCCAAGTTAAAAAGAAAAGTTGAAAATGCGGCCAATGGATGGCACCACATTGTGCAAGTTAAGCGAGAGATTAGTGGGAGGTGAGGATCCCAAGTGGTATTTTGAAAAGCCACGCCTACTAATGACGTGTGCATGGCGTGCTTGATTTCTTGCGCCACTATTTATTTTTTCTTTTTCAAATTTCTGTTCTGTGCTCTAAAATTTAAACAATGGATACTTTACCAGATAGCTACAATTATTTAAAAATTTCAGATAATGAAAATGAAGATTTAAAATTTAGAGTAAAAGAAATGCTGCAAAGGTAAGTTTTTTATTTTTTGCGCAATGAAATAATTCTCATAATTCCGGGGGGCGGGAGTTACTGTAAGGACAAAAGGTTTAACTTAATTATTAAAATTAAGAACAAAAGAGAGACCATCTGTTTCATAGTTTGTAACAATCTATGTACCTACAGATTACGCGTTTTTTAAATTCAACATTACTAATAAGATAAGATAATATTGAGTAAAAACAAAGAAATGCCAAAAACACGTTTCTGCAGTGTTCCAGCACATTTGGGCTTAACATTGCATTATTTACTTTCATTTTTTTTTTTTTTCATAATATTTTGTGTTTCAAAAAAAATGTAAAAAGCTAAGTCAGAGTAGGTGTGATTTTACTCTTTCATAATCTGTCCAATAAACAATAATTCCTAGCAAATGATAATTCCAATGTTCATGAGTCACTAATATGCAGGGATACTGCAGATATGTGTTTCGGCGTTACAAGGAACGCCTTTTTCAATGCGAAAAATTTCGAGCTTATGGATGCACAGACATCCGACAGAAGCCAACAGCTTAAAAAGCAAACAAAGCGAATTATCCAAACATCAATAAAAAAGTTTTAAGCCAAAAAACATCCAGTGGGCAAATAAAGGTTCAACCAAAGCTTTCTATCAGATACGAAAAGAAAAAGAATTTGATTGGCAACACGATAAGCCAAAAGGCTAACATAATTCCTAGTTTTTATTTATTTCTTCATATATGCACAGCAAAGTAAAGAAGTTGAGATGACGAACATTTTTCAAAATAAACAAATTGGAAGTTTGTGTTAAAAATTACAGTATATTAGGAAATAAAAATGTGTTTTATACTAGCATTTGTATTTTTAAAAAAAAACGTTTTTTTTTTTTAATTTTTTCCTGTAAATTTGCACATTCAAAAAAAAAAAAAAGGTGGCAAATTTTTTACTTTTTTTCATTGGGGAAAGAAATGAATAAAATATTTTCTGTTTGATTATAAAAATATTTTTGAGTACATGAGTAAAAAAAATAAGTTAATAAATGAATAAAATAAAACAATAAGCGAACAAATAGATAATATAAAGTAAATTAATATACAAGAAAAATGAATAAGTGAATAAAATAATCAATGAATATTTTAATAAGTGAATTATTAAATGAAGGAATGTAAATGAATTAATGAACATGTCAGCGATTTAATGAATGAACGAATTAGTAATGGGCTATTGAGTAGTTTGCAGTATGGTTTCAGAAAAGGTAAATCGTGTGCTACTAATTTATTACATTTCTACGACAAGGTTACCTTGGCTTTAGATAGCAAAAAATGCGTAGATGTTGTTTACATAGATTTTCAAAAAGCTTTCGATAAGGTACCGCATGTAGCACTACTCAGTAAATTAGCTGGTATAGGGGTAGGAGGTAAAATTCTAGTTTGGGTTAGGAATTGGCTGACAGGAAGGAAACAAAGAGTAGTTGTTAGGGGTAACTATTCTAAATGGAGTGAGGTTTTAAGTGGGGTTCCCCAAGGATCAGTTTTAGGTCCCCTTTTGTTTATTATTTTTATGAATGACATTCATGAAAATGTTTCTGGAAACATGAATTGTTTTGCGGATGATGTCAAACTTATGGGGGTTGTAGAAAATGACGAACAAATAAATCAGCTGCAACAGGATTTGGATCATATTACTAAATGGGCAGACAAGTGGGGTATGGCAGTTAATGTTGGGAAATGTCAAGTGCTGCATTTCGGTCATGGAAATAAGCATACAAGGTATTATTTACAGGGTTCAGTCATTAGTAGAGCAGATAATGTTATGGATCTAGGTGTCTTAATAAATCAGGATTTCAAGTCTAGTCAACAGTGCACAGGGACGTGCCAACGTTTTGGAGAGTGGGGGGGGGGGGGGGGGCAAACGAAAAAAATAACAGCCAATGGAGCACAAGTTTTTTTTTTTATTCCATATTTCTTAATTTCTTAGGGAAAAATAAAAGCCAGATATATTTACATGCCAAATACGCCTTTTCTTTCGGCGGTTCTGCAGATAAATTCCTTGCAAATGGAATAAGTTCAACTAATTTAAAAACTTCACTCAGTAGCTGTCTAACGGTACTTGATTCTGCTACCATTTTTTCGCAAACATCGAAGGAAGATAATTCTCCCTTTGTTACAGAGGGCAGCAGAATTAATTGGGCCTCTAACTTTTCGATATCGAAGTCACTTGCATGAATACCCAATTTTTCTTGCAAGGGACTTCCTCTTGTTGTACTTATCAGCACTTCTTCTAGCTGAACAATATTCATCATTCCAGTTTGGTGAAACCACTTTTTAATTTCTTCAATTACTATGTCCATTACTTCGAAAAAGCATTGTCGGAGTTGAACAGTTTCTGTTAAATTCGTAGCAATTGAATTGTCAGACACGTTGGAGCGCTCTAAAGAACGTGGAACCTTTCTTTCTCGCGATTTCTGTAGTAGCTCCAAACCTAACAGTTCTGCTGTTTATTTAGTTTCTGTCCAGAGACAATCAAAATTTTCTTCTGTTTGCATATTCAAAAGCGTGTCTGACAGAAGTTGGGCACATGTAATTGCCTCAGTGACAGTATAGCCAGGTTTTTGCAGAACTTCAGCAACTGCTCACAAGGAGCGAAAATTCTACTGGCTACTTAAGCAAATTACCACTGTCACTTTTCCGTCCTCGAAGAGCTTGTCCTGTGCGAGCTAAGTAGCGAATGGAACTTATTATAGTACGTAAGGCCCTTTTTGCTTCTTTTTGCTGGTTTTGGCACTGCTGGCTAATTAAGTTTACCACAGGCATACAATTTCTAATCTCGTATTTTTTTTAACAAATGCTGAAGGCGTTAATCTTTGTAACTTGAAACGATACTTCTGCTTCTGATTGGTAGAATTTATACATAGCTGCAATCGAAGGAAAGATAAACCAGCAATTATATTTGCTGATGAGTAAATGATGATTGACTCCAGTGAGTCTGCATAAACGCCCAATTCTACAGCATAACATCCCAAGTATAAAGCAAAGTATACCGCCAGGACCTAGCATACCGCCCCAAGTACAAAGCAAAACATACCGCGACAAATACAAAGCATAAGATAAAAATTCAGAAAAACTTACTCAAAGACCTTACTTATGAAGCCCGCCTGTAGTTAATCGTTTTTGGGAACTGCGGAGCTATCAATAGGGTAGTTGTGACCTATTGAATATCCCTTTTTTAACTACTAAATATTGTTAAGAGGCTTACAAAACACAAAAATTCACCATTGCCGAATTTTAAAACACAACGGTTGATTCTTAATGATTTTTTTAAAAACCCACGCGCAAAAAAAGCGCGCCTTGAAACCGAAACCCGTGACGTCGGATGGCAGTAACTTTCAGCCTTTCATCCATAAAAATTTGATTTTTGCTATATTATCGTTTCATTGCGGGATTTTCTCCTTCCGTAATCAATACCTAAAAGTCTACTAATTGACTATTTAAAACTGGATTAATCAAAGAGCAATCCAATACCCTGCTAGGAGTGATTGTTTTGATATTTTTTGGTGAAATTCGTATTCAAATTTTTAGAACGCATCACTTGGCGAGGAAAAAAAATTACGGCAGTGCAGAGCGAACAACAGTGCGGAAGCCGGAGAAACCGGTTTCTCGAGCTCCTCGCATCTAAAGCTTCTCGCTCTTTCTACGCCTTAGTAGAAAGTTCAAAAGCGCCAACGAATGCCCAGTGACGTCACCCCCGCTTGAAATTTAAAAATTATTTAAAAAAAACCTACTTGTCGCAGCGCAAAATTTTTTTCGCCGTTGATGTTCATGAATGTTGCTCTATCATATAAAAATAAAATTGAAAAATCGAAAACTTCCCTATTATATCCGCACCAATAGTTTTTCAAATGTTTAATGACTAGGGGGAGGGGCAATAAATGAAATTTGCCCCTGCTCCTTCAAAGACTGGGGGGGGGGCAATAAAACCCCCTGCCCCCCCTGTTGGCACGTGCCTGACAGTGCAGCATAGCTAGTAACAAAGCCAATAGGATGCTTGGGTTTATTAATAGATCTATTTCAAACAAATCTAAGAAGGTTCTTCTGCCTCTATATAGAAGTTTGGTAAGACCTCATTTGGAGTATGCTGTTCAGTTTTGGTCTCCTTATCTGAAGAAAGACATTAATTTACTGGAAAGGGTACAAAGAAGGGCTACAAGGTTAGTAAATGGGTTTTCTAATTTAGACTATGATTCCAGACTTAGAATGCTTATGTATAGCCTTGAGCGAAGGAGAGCCAGAGGGGACATGATTCAGTTGTTTAAATTTATTAAAATGAATGATGTTACGGGGTTAAATTTTAGCACTGAAAGCAGGACAAGGGGTCATTGTTTTAAGCTGTTTAAATCTCAGGCTAATCTTGAAATTCGAAAAAATTACTATTTTAGCAGGGTAGTGGGAACTTGGAACAGCTTACCGGAAGAGGCGGTAAAGAGCAATGGAGTAGATGGCTTTAAGAGGGCCATTGATCTTCATTGGGGTCTTTAATTTGACTAGGACCAGCCAAGTTGGGCCCAGAGCCTGCTGCTGGTCGCCACATTTGTATTTGTATTTGTATATTTGTAAACTAAATTAACTATTTCCCTTGCCCCTACATGCACTTGACTAATTGTATAAAAACTCAAAATTCCAATAAGGTTAATAATTAATAAATTAGTAGAGTGCACCGAATATTAGTAGGTCTGATAAATTTTCTATCACCAGAATGCTAAGAAAATATAACTGAATCCTGTGTAATGAACATGGGCACTACCAAACTAAAAACACTTTTTAATGAAAAAATAAGCAAAGAAATATTTTTACTGACAAAATGTATTTAGCTAAAAACATTTTTTTTTTTTTACAAAAAGCCAGTCAGGCACAAGTGCACCCCTCTGCTTGAAAGTGATTTTTTTTAATTGGAAATAATCCACTTTTGACAGAAAAAATTATGTAGATACCATTGTTTACTTCAAAAGATTCTTTTATGAGCAAAACCCATAACGAAACTTTAAACTAAAGTGTATTAAGTAATGTTTGCTTAAAATGTAGATTTGTGTAAAACGGGTATAATATACAGAAGGAACTCAACTTCAGCAATAGAGGATGTTTCAAGTTCTTCCTGGTCTATATTGGTAACCGTACTTTTCCAAATCTTGAGCGAGAAGTTCTGTGTGGTTCATTGGTTGTCCTCTTTTGTTTGGAGAAAAAAAGTAAATAAGCGACATTTCTATTTTATGGAAGTCTTCTGAAGACTAACGCATCTTTATAACGTTCCTTTACACCAATATGTTCATATCCTTTTGGTTGCTGAAAATATTGTTTCACACTGGACACCTTTAAAAAAAATCATTCATTTTCATTCTATAAGCAATGAATGGTGTTTTCTTTTGAGCAACTCTGAGAACATTTTCCCATTCATCGCGAGTATAGATATAGTATTGGCAATGGGACCTAACGATTTTTTCTGCTATAGAAAAATCTCTATCAGACAGAAGAGAGAAGCATGGTATGCTCAACTATTCTGCCGTGGGCAGGTAAACGGCAGTATCTGCAAAAATGAGTTTTTGAGATATTTGAAGAAACGCGTTTTTGATTTCCTACAAACATCCGTAAAACTTTAAACTTCGAACATAAGCGGTACTATATGTTTATACCGATACATTTTTCGGGTAATCGATTGAATTTTGATTTCGCAAGCGCAGAAAGCGGTAAAGCAGATACTGCTGTTTACCTGCCTTTTTCACTCGTGATTGTCATACGGAATTGACTGGCAGTCGGCAGTAACTGCACAGAATGATACTAAATGTCCAGTATTTATATATTCGACAACATGCGGAGTAGATATGTTATTACGAAATATATTATTGCATAGTGAATGATATTTTTCATTTAAAAACATACATAAATACCGTGTATCCACTTTATAGATTTAATATAAACGAAAGCAAAATATAATTAAAAAATATAATGAAACTATTGTATTATGCAAAATATGAAGCAAAACTTGATGATTCTTCAGCCATTTTTACTTCCATTTACTTAGTAAAGGAAGTATTGTGATCACAAAGAAAATTTCACTCAAATTTCGGTCTAAATTTGGATTTTGCTCACCCCCGAATGAATGTTGAGTAGTTTTTTCGACCTATCAGCACGTGCATATTTACCTACCAACATATAACTAGCGAAATATCCTTTTCGACCATGCCCCAGTTAATTACGACGAGTTTTCTCGTGACGTCTGTTCTGTATGTACGTGTGTATGTCTCATAACTCAAAAACTGCAAGCCGTAGAGGCTTCTAGTTTGGTATGCAGGCTCTCTGAGTGGGTCTAGTTATGCACTTCCCCTTGTGATTGCATTTGAATCTTCCAAGGGGGGGTATTTTACCCTTTTTGGGGTAAATCAACGTTAATTTCAATGCAGATTGAGTGATATGATTTGGTGCAACCACTTGGCGATATATCGCCAACTTTTGGTCGCCAAGTGTTTGCCGCCAAGTTGGCGACAAATTTGGCGAAAAAACATTTTTTTTTAATTTGGATTCAATTTGGCGCTATTGGGCACATTTTGCGAAAAATTCACTGAATCATGTTAAAATCGGCGATATTTAGAAAATAAATCATTGTAAAACATTATTTTGCATTGATTTGTGACAAACTGGGGCTGTAAATGTTTGAATTGTTATCTTGCTCACTCAAATGCACTATTTTAACACTTAAAGGTATTTATTATGGAATTTAAACGTGAAAGGAAGTAGTGTGGCGTTAGTAGTAAGCGCAGGTATATAGTAGGCAGAAGGAGGGGAACAACTCAACAGTGGGCGTGGTCGCTCCGCCGCCATCTTGGATTCATAACCTTGCACGAGGGTTTTTTGGATGACGTCATCAATGACGTCACGTGATTTCTTATAACCTTGCACGAGGGTTCCGACGCCATCTTGGAATCTTGCACGAGGGTT